>JAVQJG010240163.1:0-15189 GCA_036024015.1 Craterocephalus amniculus | reverse complement strand
AAAACAAGTAACAAAAACAGTTGTGAACATTTTTAACTCGTGTGTGCATCTTTCGGTGAGGTCTCATTGATCTACTCTCACTTCTGAAGCCAGTAAAATGTAGAGCTCTGATGATGCTGATTTTCTTCAAGAGGGCAGGCATCTGATGCAGCGGGATGTCATTCCACCCAAAACTTCAAGCTTATCGATCCTTCACCTTGGCTGACCTAGCCTTCACCTTCATCACCACTAGCTGTCATTAGCGCATCAGGGCTGCATCCCATGTTATTCCAGCTGGCCCACTGTGCATTATTGTTTTCATTCCAGCCTCCATAATTAATTGGCCTTGATGAGAATAGAGATGGTTACTAATTGGTCGGTTAGGGATCTTTTTCACTTCAATTTTTAAAAAGGGGATGACAAACACACAATGTTATATGATTCAGCTAAAATAGCGCAAGTGAAGTTCCTCTCTAGTAATTATTTGTCCTTGTTAATCGTGAATATCTATTAGTCTCAAATTATATAATTATTCATAAGTTTAAGATATGATGTTTCATAATCTGGGCTAAAAAAAAGCGAGTGTGAACTATTCTAAACAGTTATCATAAATCTTAAGACGGTTACAATCTAAGAGAAAATCTGAAGGAATGGGTACAAAAACACAATAGACCTCTTCATGTAAATATGTACTGGATATTACAGTTAAGCAAAAATAAAGTTAATTTAGTTATACTCTGTACATGGCATGAGTACATGCTGTGCAGGTTCAGGTTTCTTCTGATTAGTATTAAGATAAGTGGTCAACATCTATGAGATTTTAATAGGAGAGTCATTCATGCGGCATTAATGGGAGAACCTTCAATCACAAAACTTAAGTGACAAGTGGTTTAATAGAAACAGTTACTGAGTTTCGCTTGCATTTATGTTCATGGAAAAAATATCAAAATCAGGTCAAGCTTGAGTTTTTGACGGGCATCAATACACTTCCTGACCATTTTATAAGGTATTGATCTGCTGTAGCTGTACGATTCCAAGAGAAATTTATTATTTATTTCAAATAACAGGTTTTCACTGACTGGTCATTTATTAGGTGGTGTCATTTGCAAGTCAATGCATTTAGGCATGTAAACACAGGCAAGAAAGCTTGCTGAAGTTCCATCCGAGCATCAGACTGGGAAAAAAAAAGAAATTTAAGGGACTTTAAGGGTTGTTGGTCTTAGTACTTTAGAAACTGCTGATATAAGAGTATTTCCACACAAAACTATCTCCAGAGTTTACAGGGAATGATCTGAAAAAGAGCAAATATCCTCAGAGAGGCAGCTGACTGGACAAAAATGCCTTGTTAATGTCAGAAGTCAGATGAAAGTGGACAGACTGGTTTGACATAATGGAAAGAGCTAATGAGCTGAACATGTTCTTCAATAGTTTCTGTTCACCCCCTGCCTTCAGCCTAACAAACCACACATCCTCCACCAGCCCACAGCTGTCCTTCACTTTGTCACCTCACAGCTCAGTCATGGACCTTAACACAGCCTCATCTCCCGTAAATTCAGAACATACAGAGCCCCCTCTGCCTCCACCTCTACCCTGTCTGTCTCCTGTAGTCAAGTAAAGAAACAACTGGAAAAATCTGAACCGGAACAAGGCTGCAAGTCTAGACATCGTCAGCGTTCAGAAAACCTGCCCAGAACAACTATATTGGATTCTTCAGAACCTTTTCAACACCAGACTCAGTAAGGAAATAATTTCTATCCTGTGGATAACATTTTGCCTTGTTCCAGTAAACTCCAACCATCTGAAGCAAATGAGTAGTCACCCTAACATTTCACATCATGAAAGTCCTTGAGAGACTGTCACCAGCTCATTTCAATAAGCAAGTGAACACCTTTCCAGTTTGCAAATTGTAATGGGCTCGGGGTTGAAGACACCATCACCTTACTGCTTCAGAGAGCTCATTCTCATCTGAATAAATCAGGCAGCACTTTGAGGATCATGTTCTTTTATTTCTCAAATGGTTTTAATACAATTCAGCTGCTCTATTATGTTAGGAGCTCCATAAATTCCAGGTCGATTCCTCCACAACCACCTGGATTTATGTCTACATAACACAGAACACATTTTGTGAGAAAGAGCTGGTCAAGTTGCTGAAAATAACAGAGAATTCCTCAAAACCTCTATACTGATGGTTGAAAAACTTTTGAGCAATGACCCCAAATATTGTACACATTGGTGTTCACAACCCCCCCACCAACAACAATAGCATATCAGATGGGTCATCCTGCAGTATCCTCTAAATATAAGACTGTCATTCTTGCAGTGTATTCCCTGGCAGGACCCAGAGAAGAACCACACAGCAAGGGAAACTGTTTGAGTTTTATAGACATGGAAGAGACATTCCCTCTCTCTCAAAGAGCATCTTTTTCTATCTGTTAAAGGATCTCTGATCTGGAGTTCCTCAAACAATTTAGGAGTGACTCTGAATACACAAAATCGTTCATTGGAATTATTCATGGTTTGGTCACCTCAAGCTAACTCTTACCCCTGCAGGATCAACCAACCTTTACGATGGGAGGGCCTCCAATAGAGTCTTATCTCCTCCCCAACTCTTAACTAACCCAACCAACCTTCTTTCTCCAGAGGAAATGACAGAGACCTAAACCAAAATTTTATGAGCTTTCAACAAAGACTAGACCAACATTCCTGTTTTAAAACTTTGTAAAGCCTCTCCCACCCCCCTGGGGTGTTTGCATGTTTTGCCCATGTATGTGTGGATTCTTTCGGGGTACTCACGCTTCCTTTCCCTTTCAAAAGATGTGCATTTTAGGTTAATTTGTATCTGTACCACGAGTGAGCACGAGTGCTTGTTTGTCTCTCTGTGTTGGCCCTGTGATAGACTTACAACTGGCCAGGCTGTACCCTGCCTCTTTCCTAGTAGATTCTGGGATAAGATCCAGGCCTGCTGCAACCCTGAAGTGGAATAAACCATTTTAGAAAATAGATGGATCATTTGATGACCTGCCACTGCAAATGAATCATTTACTTTTACCCACTCACACCTAAACAGTGATCACTTTTTACACCCTACTTCAGAAAATGGAATTCTAAACTATTGACAGGGAAAAGGGAGCTGGAAGGGGTGGCCAAGTCTGACATGGTAGAAGCAGAGCGGGGTTGGTTCTGGGAGCGGAGCAGCGTGAGGGGACGCTGCGACATTGCGGGAGACACACTGATTATTATCTGATTTGTGATCTGCTTAATAAATTGTTATCTGACTCATACGAGTAGGGTCTGGGTCATAATGTGGACACTGTTAGTTCAGAGCTGGGTCCAGCTGTCGTGGTCGACAGGTGCTGATGAAGACGTGCAGACGTTAGGCCAGGACTTGGACCTTCGTTGATTAAGAGTCGAGAGGTCATTCGAGGTGGTGTTTAACTATATAAATCCCTTACACTCTTCTAAATTAAGTTGAAATAACAGCATGGCTTTTTTTATTTATTTGTTGAAAGATTTATTTGAAATGGACACTGCACATTGGTAAACATCAGAAGGTCAATGTGTCAGAATAAGACAAATGACTTCCTATCTGTTGACCATCAACAGATGTTAAAGGTGTTTGGAAAGAATTCCCATGAACAACAGACACTCAGATCAGTCCAAGAGAAATTTACAGAACGCCATCTTATACACATCCCTTTCCCCAAATGACTTCAAACAACTCCTCTCACACATTTCATCCTGTTGAGTATTGTTCATTTTGCTATTGTCAGCTAAACTATACCGATCACTGTTACTTCAGATCAAGCATTATGTTCTCAAAAGGACAGCATAACGTTTCTTCACTGATAAGTTTGCTCACGTAGGGATAATTAAGACACCTTGAAAGCTTTTATGTATGTACTATCTGTGGGCAAGCCTTTCTGTTAGCATTTCACAGCATATGGCCAACGGTTGATGATGAGACACTTTTGCTCGCTTGTCCTACCTTTTCTGTCTATCCATTCATAGGTTGTCCTACACATTGCTGATTTACTAAATTAACTGTGATGGGAGGCATTTTGTGTGGCAGCAGAGGACAGATGTTGCCCAGTATGAGACTGACAGTTTGTAGCACCCAGAGGTAGCAAAATTAAGTTAATGCTGAGTAAGATGTCAGAGAGCTGTGAAATTTCTCAGGGCTAGTGGCTTATTCAAGATGCCTAAACTTTTTTTTCCTTACACTATGGGGATGTTGATCATGTTGTTGGCATTAAAATGGCTCACCTCAATCTGTATGCCCATCATGTCGTTTTATTGGTTGTTTTTTCTTTTCTTGCAAGTAATAGTTCACCATAAACCCCAGAAACAACTCATGCACTGCATTCCGAAAGACATATAGTCAGACATAATTTTTGTAAATATTAGTCTTTTACTTTTCTTTCAGTTTGGTCTTACTTGGCTTTTGGGTGTAAATATGTACTGTAGCACTTTTCTAGTCTTACATTGACCACTTAAAGTCCTTTGACACTACATGTCATATTCAGACAGCACTTCCATTGTTACACACTAAATAGTTTCTCCTATCATTTGCGTTCATACCTTGATGGACACATCAGGAGGCAATGTGGGGAGGCATCGCTGAATGTTTGTCTTTCTTGTCTTTTCAGTGTGTTACGTATCATCCTTATGGTCAGATTTTGTCATTTCATTTTCTGAATTCAGTCATCCGTTTTCCATTGTTAAATACCATAAAAAAAGAAAAACATTGGATTTTCTTCAGTCCACATTTCTCCATTTGCAGAGTAATAGTGGTAATGAGCAGGATAGCATGAAAACAAGTTTGACTATAGAAGCAGTCACTCGAGGGCCATCTCTGTAATTACTGATATGACACAGATTTATTAAATTTATTTCATAATCAAATGTATAATTATCCGCTCAACAATAGATACAAGCCATGTTGTGCTGTGCTACTCTAAACATTGTGGGCTCTTTCTGCACAGCAGAAGACAAAATGAAACATGCAATGAATCTGTTTCCATGCTGGCTGATGAATATACAAAACAATGCTGGAATGACAAGAGAAAATTAAATGTAAATAATTTTCGAAGCACAGCAATAAAGTTAGGATGATCAATATCCAGTGCATCACCAGACATGATCCTTTAAAAAAGCTGCACTTTATGATCCATACAGTAGTTATAAAGCATAAATTGTACAGTATATCTCTGACTGCACATGCAATTTTATTTTCATTTTGAAAATGAATCCCACCTCAGTTGTAAGTGGATTTCTGTGAAATTCATCTAATAACTGCTGAAGCATAAGGTATATAGAAGAGAAAAAAAAATCTTGGTTATCTCAGCATTATTCAGCATTTATTGACAGACTCTCCCTGGCAAGAGCTTTGAACTTGTTCTCCATTTTTATAAAAATAAAAAAGAGTCTCACAAAACCAGAGTGTTTACAAGAGGTGTGTATTATAAAGTTCAATTAAAGGGATTTGTTGATCATTCAGTGAATAGGTCCTCAAGATAAGGGGGACATCAATTGGATATAATTAGGATAATTGATGACCCAAATTAGTAAATGTAAAATTTTCAGTGTAATTTCCCAAAACATCCCAAAAAAGAAATCTATAGTTAGATAATAATGCTAAATAATTTTAGAGCAGTAAACTCATTCAACAATATGAGTTGATGATAGTATCAATTTAGAAATCGATGGAAAGTGTGTGACCTGACTGACCTCTCATGATGCTTTTTTAAAATATAGTCATTACCGTTGATTTTCTTTCACTATCTAATTTAGGATTTAGGATTTAGGATTAAACCTAATATTTAACTTGCCTGAATAAAGTAATTGCAGACTAACAAAAATGAGACTAAAATAATGAAATCAAGTAAAGGGAAAATAAAAGTTAGAAAGTGCACAGCAATAAATGAAAATAGTTACCTATTATACTGTAGGCAAGACATGGCAAGTTTATCTGTATAGCGTATTTCATGTGCACAAAAATAAACAACAAAAGAAACCCTTAAAGAAAATAGGATATATCACTTATTTTCATAAAAAGCCCTGACTTATACTGCAGAAATATTAATAGATTTGTAGTTTTTTCTCATTTTGTTCCACATGTGAAGGGCATAGCATAAAATCTGAACTTTGCCACTCTGTGTTTAGTTGTGAACTGAAACTAGACCCTACCCTGATGACCTGAGTGATTCGTTTGGCTCATAACTAATCGGAGACTAGTTCAGAGATCGGAGATTCCTGAAAATATTATACTGTGCTGCTGAGACACAATCTTCAAGTAAAGTTTATAATGTCCAAAAATACAATTAGATCCGACCAAAACATAAAGGAAAATCCAGCCATATAAAAAGGGCCTTGTTGCACCTGTTGCCACTCTTGAAGTTGTGTGCCAGGAAAACCAACTTGATCACCAACTTGAGTTGTATTTGATTTTAATTTCTTTTTGTATAATTTTATCTGATACTACTTTACGTCATTTTATTTAACACTAATACAATCGTGGAAGAAGAAATTTGCTGTTCACAATGTGTTAAGCAACCAAGCTATGGACAAACACGAGAGGGGTTGAAGGACGAAAGATAGACAGATTGAAGGTGTAAGTGCTCCCCAGAGGGTTTTGTCTGCAGCGGCTTCCATAGTGTCGTGGAACTCATCCAGGAAATGCACTACTGTTAAAGCCGTTTAACAGCTGACTGTCTGCCGACACTAGACTGATTGCAGCATCTGACAGTGGTCAGTAGTGACGGCTCAAACTTATCCGGTTCAGGTGAGAACCACCTTGTTCTGCCATTATTGTGGTGTCTAGCTGAGGGGGTTCTGGAGAAAGTCTCCCACCTCAAAACTCAGCACTGTGGTGCAGGTACTTAATAAATCTGTATTTCCTTCCAACTCTCATTTGAGCTGCTGACTGTAATTCAAACATTTCTACTCGCTGACATGGCACCCACACGAACCCCACATCCCCCACCTCTCCGTTTGTGGTAATTTTTAAAGTTTGGTAGCAGTTGGAGTTGCACAAAAACAAGGAGGTGTACTTACACTTATAATAACATGATAAAGAGAACAATGCAATAAAGTTATGTGGATGGGTTTTTAGCCGCCTTAATGTGTTGACAAGTGAGTCAGAGATTGCATGTCACCAAGTCGGGTTGGGTCCAGAAAATAAAGGCAGGTACCAGTTGGGTTTGCAGTTATCCCAACGGGTTTTTGGAGGTGCAGTTTGGTAAAATTGAACCCCTGTAGGATTCTAGTGTAGGGGATACTATTCTTTCTGCAGCTCTGGACAAATTAGGTAGGCCTATCTCTCTTCATTTTTCTGCCACGATTCCACCCAGTGTAACCACATTTTGTGACAATTTGATTAGAAAACTGGCATATAGACAATTTTTAGAATGTGAAACTGTATTCAGTTAAGGTAATACTGCTCTGCAAATAGTTTAATTCATAAACTGAACACTGGACTCAACTTCCTGTCCACTTGTAGGACTACTGTAGTTCAATAGAGTGGTGACAGCACAAAATGCAACAGTATGAGTGGTTGGCCACAGTCAGATATTCTCCCTGTAGACTGGTCCTGAGGTCTGGACAGCATTGGCTGACAAGCTGACAGTAAGAATTGTTTTCTCCAAAGTTCAGAGAGTTGCTGACAGAGTGGCATCAGTTGTGTACATATGCACTTTTGATCCAACGGAACATTCAAGCAACATAAAATTTCTCATGAAAACACCTCAGTTTATCCAATCAAGAGAACTTGATGGAATTAATCGAGAATTAAAAGGGGAAAAAATTAAGCATGTCGCCTCATTCTGATGGTTCCTATGATGTATGCTCATGCTTGAACCACATGTATGCCTGGCTATTTCCTTCACCTCCTGTGGGTCTCCAGCTGTTCCCAAGCCAAATGGGAGATTTGATCCCGCAGGCAAATCTTTGATTGGCCTTGAGACTTCCTCCCCAACTGAGATCTTTAATTTATTCTTTAGCTCCTTCTTCACATCTGAGTTATGGTGCAGCATTTTTGTGGTAAAATTTGACTCAGTATCAGACACATCACTGTAATCTGAAATTATTACTTCAGTTAAGAAAGATTTGTTGAAGACTGTTAGAACCGCTGAGGTTTTCTAACTTGTATTGCTATTTGTTCACTTGTCGACCTGCTGTTTACTACGAAGAAGATCATCTGCTTCTGATTAATGGAATCTAGTCACAGATTATTTTAAGCAAAGTGCACTGCATTGAAGACTCTTTCATCCAATTAGTCTAAAAAATATTCTTTGGCATTCTCGTGGCCTAGGGTGACAGATTCTCAGGTACTCTTGCTTGATTAATTGCAGACAGTAGTATAGTATGTTGCTGCTCAAAGGGATATCGTACAAGGGCGATTAACTTGAATGTGGAACATATAGTATGCATTAACATGACAGCCTTTTTAGCCCAGTGAAGCAGGGACTGGATGTCTGTAGAAGTGAAATCCCCATAGAGCTTCTTAGCTGCTCTGGAGATACTATATAATTTGATGGGCTACAATAAGAATTCTGGGTCATTTCTTTGCCAAGGTTGATGCAAAACAATGATCACCAGAGGCATGACTCAAAGAGAACCAGTGAGGGCAAAAATCATAAACACTAATACATCTTGGTTTGTATGTACTGGTTCAAAATATATTGTAGTGGGATTTTTATAATTTTTGTAAAAAAAAAAAAAAACAAACAAAAAAAACATAGGGGGGTCTCCAAACAGAGACCATTTCTTATTAATGGGTTAAAATACAAGGCCACCCAATGGGTATTTTATGACCCACTTTTTACCAATGTCAGGCTCACTTATTTAGATAGTCTGACCTGACTTACTTTTCTATGAATTCCGAAACTAAAGTGAGACTCTGTGATACATGAGGTGATAAAGGCATAGGAGAATATTTAGTGATGTCGGTAGGTTAAGACAGAGATGAAAAGTTAGAATCCAATTTATGAATTCAAATAATTCTGTAGTTTCAACAGTGCTCCAATGGAGACTAATTTAGTGTTATTTCAGTTTATATGTTGATATTTATTGAATAGGAAGCTTAAAGAAGAGGTTCTAATACAAATCAAACCCATGAAAAAATATTTCTCAACCCACAGTTTTTTAAAGTGAAAAGGAGTGAGACAATCTGAATCATCCCATAATATTTGTTCAGTTAAATTCAGTGGGTGACTTTTTTTGCTCAGGTGCTAGACAACAGAAGTGAACACACCTGAGTCCAGATGCAAAAATCATACCTACTCAAAAACCATGTGTAGGCATTTTCCTCCACACCAACGGGTATATATAAAGTAATAAAATAAGATGAAAATGTGCTCAGGTCATGCATTCTTTAGGCCTATATATACTTGTTTTTGAAGTACAACAGATCATTTCCAATCAACATTGTATCCAATACAGGACAGCCAAAGGTGGTCAAGGCTTGAACATTTAGAGCCAGTGTGATTAATGTCCACATTTGTACTTATTTTAAGAAAGAAATAAGGCGACATGTTGTAAATTTTACTTTGGTTTTATTTAAGTACCAGACTCAGCCAGAATACACTATTTATGATGAGAATCTCACTTTTGAAAGTATACAATCAAGCATAGTTTTAACACAGGGTGGGAGGCATGAGTCCCTGACTTTTTGGTACTTGCGTGAAGGTGGACACTGGTCTATACCATCATCTGCTGAAGATAAAACTGGAATTGTTTGTTCTCTATGATGGCTATGCGTGCAGATGCCAAATTTAGCTATTATTTAATAATTCAACCATTTATGTTGCATCTCTGCAGGATTGTTTTCTCTCAAAGTACAGTGCTGATTTCTTGTTTCATTATTCATTCGTCTGCTTTTATTTTATTTGTGATTAAAGAACTAAAGCCACCAAATAAAATGATTTCTTTTTCATTTCACTTTGATTATAAATAATACAATAATTGTTATTGCTCTCTTAATCATAATAGATACATCAATGTCAATGCATGGCAAAAAGCGGGAGTTGGGCATGGGTTTATGCAGTTGAGATTTATAATAGAAAACCATACCAGCTTTATAGACGTGGCACAAACAGCATATTCCTGCCCTTGTGTGTAAAAATTGTTTGATTATCTAGTGCAATTTTACTTCATTTTCAGACAGTTAAAGAATAATCCACTGGAATTTGATCAATTGGAGGGTATCATTTCTGCACATTTTTTTTGCACATGAGAGAGTTTTGTGGCAAATGGTTATTTATTCAATGCTACTTTGTTTCTATCTATAGCTAAGTGATGCACAATATATCATAAACCACAACTGCAGTCACACATAGTTTTTTACTATAAAAATTCTCAAGTATTCTATTAAGCATCTGTACCTTGATTTCATGTTTGTGTAGTACTGATCGCATTTCACAGTCAGTTTGAGTCTAATTTTATATATTTCTGTAATTTTAAGACCGTGCATCCAGCAGAGGTCCCACTTCAAGCCGAGGGAGAATGTTCAGAGTGGCATCAAAAGGCTTGGGAACATCATAGAAAATCCCTTCACTGCCACCCTTGGACCCAGAAATGCTGCTGCAGACCGGGAATCTGACAAACCAGAGGACTTCTCAAGCATATTGTTGAACAAAAAGCAATTTCATGAAAAATGAATTCATGTTATTTGTTCAACCTTAGATCATCGACATACCCTGTCATGAGAGAAATTTAGTGGGTTCTAAATTGAAAAACTAAATATTGCTCTGTCATACTCTCATTTAATTTTCCATAACCAATTTTCCATCTGCCAACAGAGGGAAACTTACCTGTTTTGTGCCAGGAAGAATTTCCAACAGAGAATTTGGAAGTACATTTTAGATTTCTGTGTAAAAAAATAAAAATATTTGTGAATTTGGAGCAGGAAGTCCAGCTGTCTGACTTTGAAGGAGCAATACTGTATTTTAAACCCGTCTGAGGTGCTCATTGCATTTTAATGTAAAAAGTTGAATTTAACAGTTGTTTTCCAACTTTATACATGATTGTTCTTTTAAATTTACAATCTATATTTACATTCTAAATTGTAAACCTGGTTCGTTAAACATATTTGTAGTCTTGACAGTGATATATTCAACATTTTCACATTCAGATTTCGTGTTTTTTGTGTGATTTCAAGTCCAGCGTTTTGATACATTAAATCAAAATGACAAAATACCTATAAAACCACACAGGTGAGATTATGCTGAAATTAATTATACCAAACAAAGCTGGTTGAAGTGTATTTAAAGGTGAAATACAAGTATAAAATCAGAAGTAGCCAAAACCGGCCATTTATACCCTAGACCCCAGAGGGTTAAACATGGTGCTGGCTTCCACATCATCTAAGAATGCATTTCATACAGCAATGCATGTTTGTATCATGTGTTAATGTAATGCTTCTAATGTAATAACTTATAGTATTTGCAAGTTTATGGAACATTTTGCTTAATAAATATTATTTTAATATGGATTTGTGGTTATCAAAGGAGTTTACTATTGTGAACTGAGGTGCACATATCTGTTCCTGCAGAGCTACAACCCTGCAACTTTTACAGTAGATGTATTTCTTCTCCATCACACCTGAATCATATCTCTTGCAGCATGCCATTCAGCTTTGCAGGCCTGGTAACAAGCAATTTATATGATTCATGTGTATTGGAGAGGGAACACATCTAAAAGTTGCAGGGTAGTAGCTCTGGAGGACCAGATATGTGCATGTCTGATTGTGAAGGAATTTTATTTAGGTAGAGTGCTGCTTACCAAACGTTTCACTCAAAGTGATAAACCAAAGTGAAGCAGTTTAAGATTTAAATTTTACTATGTAAAAGAAAGTTTTAATCTTCTCAGTTATTCATGTTTCAATCTGAAAGAATATTTTTATTTTATAGTGCATTTTTCAGACATTTACAATCAGTGAATGAAATCTGTGTAGTGTTTAAACAGACAAGTGAGTGAAGAACTTCAAATATATGTTTACTGTACTTCTCACTAATCGTATTTTTATAGAATCATGAAGATCAATCTGATAAAATCAGTGTTTGCACCAGGTGAAATGTCTGAATATAAAGATCTGTGTCACTTAAAGCAGATGTGATGAGATTTGCTAATCAGGAGAGTCAGTTTCTGTTCTGACAGTTATAGACGTGATCTCCAACACCTCAGCCCTTCCATCCTCTGGGTCAGAAACTGAGCAATGATCCTTGAAAACATGGTCCACTGCCTGAAAGACAAGTTGCCTCAGATAAATACGTAAAGCCAAAAGTGAGAACCCCAGACCCCGGACATGTTTTATTTTTCCTATACCCCCAGTCCAGCCACAGTTATTCCTTTTTTAAGCCAAAAAGGGCCCATCAATGATTTTGGATACACAAACATGTACAATTATGCTGATTAAAAAATAGCATCTACAATGGTCAATTTGGATAAAAAACACTGTCCTCTGAATGATTTGAGAAATATTCTAAAACCCGAATAGTAGGTGTGCATGCACAGGACTCTTTTGCCTCTGGGCTTTATATGAATGATGGATAGACAAAACATATAGTTCCAGAGTTCTGTTTTTATAATACATTTCCAAAGACATGACAACTCTCTGTGTATAACTTGATCGTTGGACAGTTAAATCTCTGCGAGTTAGTTTCCATTATAAACTGGTGATGAACCAAGGTTTTGACCAAAAGGGCGTTATGGTGGATGATGAAGAAGGCAAAAAAGAAAAAAAAATTCTCTGTGCTTTTATTGGTTGTCAAGTCATTTTATTTTTTGTGCTGCACTCCCCACTTGAAAGTAGTGTAGCCTTCTCACAACATGAAGAAAGCGACTGGTAACACATCTAACCTGAGGCCCAATATGTAATCATACACAACTGCATGGACCATTATGTTTCATTCATATACGTCTTACACATAAAGCAAATAGATATAAGCACAAATCCATGTCCCCATTCAAGGGGATGTGAACTAGGCACAAGAGTTTCACTGTACATTTTACTGTCCCCATACAAGGTCCATGCAGTTTATTTACACATCTTCTGAATGAAATCATGTATCTTAATGACTCTTTCTTAAACGAGCTATAAGCGAAAATTCATTGTTTTCACGCTGAAGGAATTGAAAAATCTCTTTTTGAAGAATTTGATGTGTATTTCCATCTGAAGTATAACATGATGTCACACAGCGCCTGTGTGTTGATCTCCAGCTCTTTGTTTACTACCCAGTCCAGCCTCGCATCCATGTGCATCCATGTACATCCATGTACGACCTCGCATAGACGCACCCTCGTCCTTATAAACAGCCGCCACAGGGCGGAGTTACGGCACAGCGCCAGCACTCAAGATGGCAGAGACTCACGCCGGTAGATGTGGGAAGCGTCCAACCAAAGATGACAAGGAGCCAATATTACCTCCAAGAAAACAAGAATCAACCTAAAAAAACCTTGTCTGACAAAGAAAGGGACAAAACGCGGATAAATATTGGTCTGGAGACCGAAAAGGACTCCAGTTTGACTATGAGCTCCTTTTCTTCTGGTACTTGACTCGCGGAGCAGAATCCACCTTGTCCAGGTCTATTTTTTCCTCTACCATGTGATGGTAGCCACTCTCTGCAACCTGCCTCTGCAGACAGCCTGCTGCTGCTGCTGCTCTAAGAAGTTGCATCAAAATAAAAATAGCTTATATTACAATTTGTATGTTTTGAATCATAACGATGAATAATTAGAATAAACTGCGATTCTTACCTGAGCTCATGTTGCATTGCACAAGCACAACCCATAATGACCTAGTCATATTTGCATATAGATATAGGCCTACATAGGCTACACACAGTGTACACTACAGACCTTTTTTTTCCCCATGTTTCCCAAAAGACCAAATTGTTTTGATCTCTGTTTGAAATTAAAACAACAAAATAAAACTGTGTGAGTCAAAGAGAATTTTTCCTTTTTTTAAGAGGGGTGTGGTTTTCTGGTTGGGGGAGAGAGAGAAGCATGGAATGCCACAGGTTTTGTTTTGTTTTCAGAGACAGCTCTACAGTACACCACATAGTGGCGAAAAAATTAAGCTTTTAGCTCTTTTAAGGTGCGTTCAGACCAAAAGCGGCAAGTGTGTCAGGTTTACATGTCACGTCTATGTAAAGGGGCGTCAAGAAGCAGCGAGCCTTCAAGTGACGCATTTTGAGCATCCAGCGCTAGAGTTCAGAAATCTGAACTTTCGCAGCTGGATGTGAAATGATGAATGAATCAATGATTCAGGGTCCTGATGTAGAGATGCATTTTCTGATTACAGAAATACAAAGTTATCTCTCTCCACAGCTCCTCAGGCACCAAAAGGCCAGATGTTTACCATAAACAATTGTCATGACTTGCATACAGACTTCTACCTTTTAAACAGAGAACTGAACTACAAAGAAATTCTTCTTTTGCCTCCCTTTTTCAGGAATGTGGCCAAGATAAATGACTGTGAGACAAATGTTTCAGTGTCCAACTTTTCATAAGTTTAATCTACTTTGCTTAGCCTAAGGGATGTTATTCTTATTACATGAATGTGATTTTATTTTCTGGTCAATTTTACTTGATTATAACCTTTAAGGTGATCACACTAAGATTTACGAAATCTCGTTATAATAATGTTGAAATTGAGAATGTAAGTTTTCCTCTTTAGGAACTACTCCAGATGCAAGTTTAATACTGTGAAAATAATGTTTCCTTTCAGCAACTAGAATTCTGCATAGTTCCTCATAAAGGTTTATTTGATGTGATAACCCGTTAGAACGTATCAAACAAAGTAAACGTTGATGTTTTGATTGAAGCTAGAATGAAAACGAGAAAATGGCGCCCTCGTGTGACAAACTGAAGAACTTCTCTCCTTATAGTCAGATTAGTAAACCCATTGTTCTGATTTAATGACATCACGTCTTATCTCAGATTGCCACCAGCTATTGGTCAGACCGAGAAAGGCGGCCTGTTTAAGAGAGCCGTGCCAGCTCCTTCTCACTCTCTTCTTTTTGCTTCCGCTCTTACTCTTAGTCTCTCTTAATCTTAGTTAACTCTTATTTTCTAGTCCTTTGTTCTTCGTTTCCTCCACGTGGCTCAACTCAACTAGAGCCTTTTGTTCTTTGTTTGTGCGCGAAAGATCTTAATTAAGTTCGAACCTTAAATAACCTTAAGTAACCTTATTTTTGTAACGCATTATCAAGT
>JAVQJG010240130.1:0-23324 GCA_036024015.1 Craterocephalus amniculus | reverse complement strand
GTCTGACACTTTTTATATACTTTTTTTAGATTGACTTTTTATATATAAAACTCTGTGATGGTGCTAAAAACTGCAACATCATGTTTAGACATTTCATATGTTCAGTGTTAAATCAAAGGTCAACAGTCATGTTAGACCTCAGTGATTAAAAAATTACAAAAGATAATCGTTATCACTTATTACAATTGACTTCTTCTATCTAATAACACATAAGCAGTTTTATTTCTGAGGATTAAAACTGTAAAATATAATTGACCAACAAATAAGAAAAACAATGAAAACCAGAAATGCAACAACGTTGTATGTCAGTTTCTCCAGATCTACATCTACGAACCAAGCAGAGCACGCTGAGTTAAGCTTCTCTATGTACAGCTCCCTTCCATGTCACTTCTGACAGCTGATGTAGTTGTAATGGATGACTTGTAACAACTGTAGTCTGACAGATTTCACAGGGAAACACAAATGTACTCCTTGTTACTCTGTCAGGTTTTTAACAGCAGTTTGTTAGCCCAGAAACACATCTGCAGTGAGGCGCTGTCTCTTAGCGCCCAGCCTTGATGGATTTGTACATTAGCTGTTTAAACCTCCAGTTATTGTCGGTTTTTTTTTTCTTCTATTTTGTAAATGTTTGGTGCTCTCCACAAGATGTCTCCTCACTGATGCTCATATGTGTGATGTTAATGGAGTTTCTTAGAAGCGCTTGTGACAAGGAGACTGCAGGTTGCCTTGAAGACCAGTGTTTCAGCAGGGGATGGACCAACTCATAGTTATCTGCTGCTAATCTTTTTTGGGATGCAACAAAATCCTGATACCTGGTTCTCATTGTCATTTAGTGTCTACAGCAAGAGACTAAACTGTTACTTATTTGCAGGAGTTCAGTCCAGCTTAGATGAATAAAGAAGGATTTTCTCATCTAATGTGCTGCCTTTAATGATGACACGCTATTATTCACATACTGGATATCAAATATCCAGAGGAAATTTGAATATTGTCTTTTTTTCTTTATACAAAAAGAACAAAGTTGTTCTACCTGCTTTTCTGCAAACCACAAATCAACCAACACCTTTCTAATCGCAGCACAAAATGTAGTCCCTTACAGTGCGATAGTCTTTTTCCCAGATTAGGTCGTCTGTGGACAATTACTCCGACTGTACAGAGACAGGAGGCAGTTTTATTTTATGTCCCTTTCTAAGTTCAAGTGATGGCCAATTGAAAGTAAGCAGCACCATCTGTGATGCTGTAATTATGCTGCCATTTTACAGCACAGCCAGGAGGCAGCGTGCTGGCCCAGGTGTTCTCTGTGCATATCTATACTGTTAAAGCCTCAGACTTACACAACGAGGCGCTGCACATATGATGGGCGAAACGCAGAAACGAGGACAGATATCTGGAGCCCGAGCTTGGACAACTTAACACATTGCATTTCAGAATGTTTGGTGCTCAGCGCGTCGTTTTCACGGAGCAGATTTTGAGATGCCACAGTGCAGTATGAAAACCAGCATGACAGAATTAATGAAAACCGAGCTCCGTGTAACTGCTTCACTTTCAGGGTCCTGGATCACTGTCATGCTGTCGCAGCTTAGCTCGATTCTTGAATAGGCTTCGTTAATGTTATTAATAACACCTGTGACTCTCCTTCTGCTGCGAAGCATTCTGGTTTTGTTAAAATCATCAGTCAGTTAACCAATTAGTGAATTGAAGGAAAAATAATCACCAAACTATCTGATAATCAAACATTCTTGTAAGCCACATATTGAAAATAAACGTGATAAATTGTCAGCTGTGGGAATTTCCTACTTTTTATCACATTGGGTTAACCTAAGCTATTCAAATTCACCATGTCCTTCGTTTTTTTTATTTTTAGAAATTTAAGAGAAGTAGGGATGCACTGATTGTGAAATTCTGGGCCGATACCGATATGATGTTTAACATTAAATCTTGGCTGAAGGCCGATGTTTTGCCTTTTTGTTATTCATTACTTATCTTGTGCCACGGAAACTTACAAGTCTTTCAGCTCTCCATCACTCGATTCTTGAATGAGCACTAATTCAATCAGACCAATTTATAAAACAGAAACAACCTTTAATGTCACTTTCTGGTTGACATTAGTTCTAACTTAAGTTATGACAAACTCTATTCTGAAAATTTGTCAATATTGGCGAATGTCATTTTCATTTGCCGATGGCCGTTTCCAGAGCAAACATTGGCCGAAACTAATGTTCGGCCGATGCATCTGTACATCCCTCAAAAGAAGTAATTTATCATATTTTCATAGAATAACCCAACTTCTTTGAAGTTATATTTAAAGACAGACTATATTAGGGCATGAAAGCCTAATTTACATTGTAGTTGAGAGAAAAAACAGAAATTAGCCAATTATTCCATAGGGGCTGAAGTCATTGGGTGTGAGGTGTAGTACGCCCGGGACAGGTTATCAATCCATTAAGGCCAGGACATAATCAATAAGCCAGTTAAGATAAGTCCGACTAATTAATATACAGTGAATCTTCTTTTCAATCACTTCCAGGATGCATACACTGAGGTGATGTTGGTGGGGTACCAGTAACAAAGTGAAGCTAGTCCCTGAAATGCACAGAACTTGTATATTTATTGAACACCCTGAAGCTTTTGTACTACCTTCTTTTAACCACACTGCTTAGAAAAAAAAAAAAAGATTTTACAGCTGGCTGAAGCTGCAAAAAAAAAAAAACTGTCTGTGGTACTTTTGTTGTATGAACAGCGACTGGTCAACGTGCCCTGATCATCTGCGGTCATTAGGAGGTTGAATCAGACGAGTTTATATAGCTTGCTGCAAGGCACTTCTTTTGCAAAGGTTTAACAGATGTTTGTGCTTTTCCGGGCTTTTTACTCATCCTTACAGTCTCAGTTGATATTTTGTGATTACAGTGGTGGAATTGTGAGTCAAAACTAATCAGCGGCAGGAAACATTGCTCAGCCACTCATATGTGATGACACGCAGCCACACAGATGGTTTACGGCTGAGAAAATTGTGACAAAGTAAATGACTGATTCAAAAGTGATGTGCTGAAAAATCCACTATATGCAGCATACACATATTATTTACTGCACTTTTCTGAGTCTTTAGAAAAGATAATGGTACTTTATCAAAATGGCAAAAGCTGGCGCTAACTAGAGTGACAAACTGCAGGGGATGCTGCTTCAGTGGATGATGTACAGCAAGCCTATGGGCAGCAGCTAACGATCCCAAAGGTGATAGAGATATCTGATCGAGGGCCCGATAATGAGACAGAGGGGGAGCGAGTGTGAGAAGAGGGTTCAGTGTGTAAAAACAGGATAAAGAAGCAACTGTCCTCGCTTGACTTTTCATTCCTGAAAAAAGCTCAACATGGCAGCAGCTTTTGTATTTTTAGCTGCCCTTTTTACACAATGCTTTGGTCACCGCATGCAAATAAGAGTTTAGGAGCGAAAGCAGCGATTGCTTTGCAGTGTCACGCAAATGTGTCGGGATAGGAAAGAAAAAAGTTTTGGAAACAGAAGCGCAGTGATAAGTAATGATGATGGAGTAAAAGCTCAAGGGCCTTGTTTCGTGGACTGCTTTTTTTTTAAGAAAATGTTTTCCAACTCACTGATTGCACTGCAACACTGTAAGCAAGCAGATCTGACTGCAGTGCTGTGTTTTACTGTGGCTGTGTGGGTGTGAGTCTTTTTTTAAGACTGAGAAGCAGTGAAAAGAGACGAGAAAGAGAGGAGGAGGTACAGTTTACTGCCACATCTCTGAGCATGTGTAAAAACAAACTGTACAGTATAAATACTTTTTTTTCTTGCTTAGGTTAAATCTGGGAAATTCTCCCGAATCTCTGTTGCTTGCGTTGTTTATTATGCAAAACCAAGGGAGGAAGCCCCAGCTGTATTTTGCATTTTGTATTAGGGGGAGTATCTGTAAAACAAAAAGTGGCTTCATTTGTTTAAGTAGAAGCAGTTTTTTGTTTTTTTAAGACAACTATCAGCCGCCTGAGGACATTTCCCTCTGGTTATTCAAAATTAAGCATGGATTGTTGAATATTAACCCTCTGATTCCCCCCCACCGTGGCCAACAGTACAGACTGTTTATCGTTTGATCATTTCAGTGGTAGACTTACATACAATATGATGTTGTTGGTAATCGCTTCCACAGTCAAAGTTGAAGCGATTACTGCCAAAAAGAGAAATTCCTAGCTGGTATGAGCTGAAATATTAGAATGTCAAAAAGCTGAATGCAGCTAACAAAGAACAAGGTTGCAGATTCCACTTTGAGATCTATAAAAGAGAGAATGAGGATTATAATCTGGAGCTGAAGAAAATCATTCTTTTCATCATTGTTTAGAACAGTAATAACACGTGCTTTGTTACCGTTGACAGGTTAACTAATCCTCCTGTTTCAGTACTCTCAGCACTTCAATACAACCGGACCTTAGGGGAGTTTGCCTTTTTCTTTTCTGACAAAATTAGTCAGTCAGTGTTTCCATGCAAGGGACAGGACATGTGTCGTCACTGTGTCCACTAATAAATAGAGACATTAATATCGTGACACACTTTTTTCTCCTCCAATAAGTCCTAAAAACCTGGATAAGCTCATTTGCCATCTGGAATCCACCACTTGCTGTCATGATAGCAACAGGGTTTCCAAGAATGTCTCAGGATGCATGGCTTCAGATATTTTAGAGATTTAAACCCCCTCTGCCTTAAGGTGTTTTCCGTCATACCCTAAAATAAGCCGTCATCAAGCCACCCGAGAAAAATAACTACATCTCATGAGCAGCTGCAGGCCAATATCAAACCTCCCCTTTCTTAGTAAGATCATAGAAAAAGCTCTCTTCTAACAACAAAACAACTTCCTGACTCCAAATAACTGACTTGATGTCAACACTGATCAACATTTCAGTGCTGCTGCTACTGGATGTCAGTGCTGCATTTGACACAGTCAACCATATTATATTACTGGACCAGCTGAAAATCTGGGTACTTTCTGGCACCGTAATTAATTGATTCTAGTCATATCTAACAGAGAAGGACTACTTGTGTCTGTAGGTTACCAAATCGACAGGTTCCCCAAGGCTCCACCGGGGTCACTGCAGTTAAACATCTTCATGCTCCGACTCGCTCAAGTTATGTAAAACAACAAAATATGTTACCCTAACTATGCTGATGACACATAAATCTACTTAACCGTCGCACCAGGAGACTTTAGTCTGATCCAGTCACTGATCAGATGCATTGATCAGAATAGAGACAGAATGTGTCAGAACAAAACTAAAGTTAGGTTTTGGAGCCAAGGAAGAAAGATTAAAATGTAGTACTCAGCTTCAAACAGTCAAGTTAGATACCAACAACAAAACCCAGAAATCTGGGAGTAGTCCTGGACTTGAACCTAAGTATTTACATTAAGACAGTGGTGAAGTCAGCCTATTATCACTTGAAGTACATATTGAGGGTTGAAGGATGGATTTCTCCATGGGATTTAGAAAAACTTGTCCATGCATTTTTATTTAGTTGACTACTGTAATGCTTTCCAAACAGGTCTCCCTAAAAAGTCCATCAGACAGCTGCAGTTAGTCCACAATGCTGCTGCTCCAGTCCTCACTGAGACCAGGAAAGTGGATAATATAACCCCAGTCCTCAGATCTTAAACTGGCTTCCTGTTTGTCAAAGAATTGACTTCAAAATCCTGGTTTTAGTTTACAAAGCTCTGAATGGTTTAGGACCAAAATGCAATCAGGACCTTCTGGTTCATTATGAACCAACCTGATCTCTCAGGTCATCAGGGTCAGATCTACTTTTAGTTCCCAGAGTCAGAACTAAACACGGAGTGGCAGCGTTCAGTTTTATGCTGCTCACATGTGGGACAAACTCCCATAAAGCTGCAGGTCTGCTGAAACTCTCAGCAGTTTTAAATCAGGGTTAAAAACTTTCCTATTTGCTCCCTTTTTCTAAACAGCGATTTATTTCTCACAATGTAACTTTTATTTCTTGCATTTTATCTTATTCTATTTTAGCTTGTTCTGTCTTCATTCAAGTTTGTTTTTAATTAACTTTTTAATGGCTTCTCTGCACCCTGATGTAATGCTTTTCATGCTTTATGTAAAGCACTTTGAATTGTCTTGTATTTACTATAAAACTAATTACGCATTGTCTTTTCAACCTCCATCAACCTTTCGGTTGACCTTGTCCCTATCCATAGGCCACTCCATGCTGTGACACATGTACTGAGTGGTGTGTTTGTTTTTTTATTTATTCAAAAAGGGACAGTGCGTATCAATTAAGTTAACTTTGATCCTTTGTAAGCAAACATACTGGTGTTTGATGTATTGTATTAATTGACACTGAAAATATATAGTCAATCAATTTAATGAGAAGGCGGTTTACAGCTAAACTGTAATCATTATGATTTCTCACTGTGCACTTCGCTTTAAATTTCTGTAATAACACCTATTAAATGCCCCCCCCCCCCAGGATTACACCTTGACCATGTACTTCCAACAAGCATGGCGGGACAAGCGTCTCTCCTACTCTGAGATTGCATACAACCTGACTCTGGATAACCGAGTGGCTGACCAGCTGTGGGTCCCCGACACCTACTTCCTCAATGACAAGAAGTCCTTCGTTCACGGCGTCACGGTCAAAAACAGGATGATTCGTCTCCACCCTGATGGGACGGTGCTTTATGGTCTCCGGTAAGCCTTTTATACTTTGCCTTACATTGATTAGTGAATTGATTAAAATGCATAATGCACCTTTAATCAAGTAGAGGCATTTTTATGATCCATCTTTGTGCCTCATACTTTGTATTTCCAAATGTTCTTATTTACAATAAAAAAACTATTCATGGATAAATTGTCCAAAACAAATTAACTGTTTTGATCATAAAGCAAAATTAAGATTTTTCTCAGAGTCGGATAATTACCCACAGTGAATGAAAGGACTTCTCAATTAAACCTTTACTTACTCCATTTGCAATATTAAAGCTGTGTGAACAAATACTTCTCAAGATCATGAGGAGTTATTATGGGGCCACCCCCACGATTGCATTCTGAGTTTATTAGCAAGATTGAAAAGGCGAGGGCACACCGAGCACAGGCGAGGGAATTTTATTGTTTGGCACCTTTAAGCAATAAGGTTAATCAAAGTGTTTTTCATCAAGGAGTGTTTGAAACAAGACAGAGAACAAACATGGAGTTTAGTTTTTAGTTAAAAAAAAAAGAATTTGTAAGCTGTAATTGAATATATTGTAATCTAAGGACATCCCAATTTTGTACCTTTCTTAATAATAAGCAGATTATTGTTGGTGAGGGAGAAAAATCCACACATTGGATGGTAATCAAAATAAAAAGGATCCCCTTTGTTATCCTGACATCCTCATGTGTGTGTTGGTGGTGTGAGTAAAATAGTTATGACATGTAGCCAACCTGTTTTAGTAGTAACAGTGGAAGATGATCTCACCTTTGATTAAAGGCACTCTGGAGCTGTCACGGTGTGGGGTTATGAGGGAAATTTGATTGGCTGTAAAAAGCTCTGGGCTGCGATAACTTAGACAACCAGTCACAACCTTCATGTGAGCGCTTTCTTACCTCATGTGTGTTATCAAAGCGGTTGAAATAAAGCTAGTAGTTCTGAAGCAGAATTATCCTCTACCAGGCCAGCTGTATATAAAAGGAGAGGCATGTCTTCGTATTGTAGCCTTTTATATCTCCTGATGATCATCAATGTCAATATTTGATTAGTTATGATCAATAATGGAGCAGGGTGGTGCCAACTGAGACTGACTGTGTACAGTGGTTCAGCCCATCTACAAGATGTAGTCTTTGTGGTGCTGGACTGTGATGCCTCTTAGGAGGCTGTCATCCATAGTTGATAACTCATAATCAATAATGTAGCAGTTCAATACAAACACTGACTGTGTATTTGTACTTGTGCTGTGCATTTGCCTGCACAAGCTAACACAACCCGTCCATCACTTTGCTGCTGCCTCCTCTGATCTGTCAACAGCTTTTCAGACGTTTAGATGTGTGTGCATGTGAGATTTGTGTGTGTGTGTGTGTGTGTGTGTGTGTGTGTAAAAGCAAAAGCTGAGTTTATTGTTGTTAATTCAAGAGGTTGCAGTGTTCAGTCATTCTCTCTCTAGACTCAGATGCCCTTCTTGCGCAAAGACTGCTTAAAAAATTGAAGTATCTGCACTGCACCAGATTATTCATCGGTACATTTGTTTCAATAGTTAAGAAGTGTAATTTATTACACTTTCACTCAATTACATAACCCCAGCACACAATTTTGCACATTTGAAAAGAGGCCTAAGCATGGAGGGTTGTAAAAGTGTTGTAAAATGTGAGGGCATGCATGCACCAGAGAGATGCAGTTGTTACCTCAGATGCGTTGTCCTTGTCAGTGCTGTTGCCTCCCGGTTTCTCCGTTATTTGGCTTGTGGGTTTAGTGTGGGTTTTAGTTGATGCTAGCAAGTCCAGACACAAGCTGCTGTCAGAGTCAGCCTGGCCAGATGCCTGTGCGCTCTGAGCACACTGACATGTACCTGTAGAGACGGGCAGGCTGGTTGCAACAGCAGAGCTTTAGTGGATGTGGAGGAGATGGCTAACTGAGAGGAGACGCAGTGACTTTGATAAGTAAACATGATGTATGTGAACACATGTCCTGTCAAGGTGTCATGATCTGCTGGATATGAATTCATTCTGGCCAGTGTCATCAGTGTGAAGATCAGCAGTGCTGGAAGAGGTGAAAATATTCTAAATGTGAAGAAAAAGAACGAAATAAAGAGATGAAATACGGGTTAATCTTTAGGAATCTGTGTGTAAATTTATTAGCTTATTATTGTTGATGCATTAATTTGTAAGCAGACCTTTTACATAAAAAAATAATTAAAAACTTCTATACTAACTGAATAAAAGCCCTTTTTTTCCCCAAAGACAGAAACAAAGAAAGAGATACAGTATATAAATTTGCCCATTGATTAATATTACAAATGATTCTTTTACATAAATTAAAGTATACATTAAAACTGATATACTTCATCATAGATATAAAAAATATATAAAAACATAAAATGCTGCAAATTTCAGCGTCAAGGGGCCAATAAAACTAGAAAATGTAACTACTGTGTCAGACCAAAACTTTGTATTTTAAAAAAAATGTTTTCTAACACCAGACTAACACATCTTGATAATGCACTTGGAGGTCAAATCAGTCCAAACACACACGTTTACAAACGGTGAAACTTAAGTGTGTGTTAATACAGCAGATTCCTTATAAAGCTGCTCACATTCACATATTTTTCTGTAGTCAGAAACTGATGAAAGCAGCGCAAAACTAGCCACCTTGCACAAAGAATTTTCAGACTTTTGTTTTTTTCTAATAAAAATAAAAATAAAGACCTGACAAAATAAAAATTCAAAGTAACAAAATCAAAATGTCTGTGCAGTGAATTCACCAACATTGACATGTACAATGATCCCCAACAGAGGAAGTTAGTCTACACAATGTCTCAAATGTTTCAGTCCACTGAGTTACAGTGTCAACCATATTTCAGTGAATAACTCAATTATCCTTGTGTGTATACCGGAACAATTAAATTTCGCAGGTCAACAAAAACCGCAGATAAACTCGAAAGTTCCCATAGTCATGCTGAGATAAACATTTGTCATAAGTCAGTGCATCTCAAACATAAGCAAACTGATTGTGTGTTCCAATATCTTACAAAGATTTGTTATTTCATTCACGTTTGGTATGATAGTGTCTTCATTGAAAACTTCAACAAACTATGTCAACAAACATAGTTATCCTGTAACAACTTTTTAAATGTAATTGTTTTATAATTTAATAGAATGTGTTTAAGTGAAGTTTTAAGTACAATTACCAAAGAGGCGATTAGTCATTGAAGCAAATATGAACATATTTAGAGAAGTTGCTCATGAAAAAGACATCAAGCTTCAAAGAGCACACCTCAGCAACCAAACCTAAGCAAAACACCCACTACGTCTGAATAGGTGTTCAGAAGAAGGGAAAACACACACATATATGCAGTTGAATTCACAGAAGAAAACTCGAGAGGATCACCATGGATATTGAGAAAAAACATGCGGTTTGAAAATGTTTTTTTATTTTTACTTTTTCAAGAATTTTTTTAGAATATGTAAACAAAATAACTAACAAATGAATTGTGAAAGAAAAAAGAAATAAAGCATAATCATACATATTTGAAAAGAAGTGAGGAGAAGCCAAGCTAATTGAATCTTTTCCATAAAATAAAATCACTTGTTGCACTTCTTAACTGTCTTTCCTTTCAATGTATTAACAAAAAAATGAAAAACATCAACATTGAAAGGAGAATAAAGACAAAATATGAAAATAAAAAGGAAAAGAGAACGTAAGTATGCATTGTTTAAAAACACTCTTCTCAATTGTCATGTGTTTATACTTGACTTCATTTGACTATCTAAAATAAAGCACTCATGCTTTTGTCTGCTGCAGAACTCTTTTCTTTATTTGCACTGTAATCCAAGATTTCAAACTTTATTTAGCTACAACATTGAATCCATCCAATCCACAGTATAGACAATTTGTCCCTCAGCAACACAGAAGTAACTCATGTACAAACAAAATACACTTTTTTTTTTAAATAGACAAAATTCTTCCGCAGTGTTGTGCTAATTTGTACTGATTTCTCATACATATAATAAGATCGCCGCATAATAAGCATTAAAAGTAAGCATCGTTTGCCTCAGAAGTAAACGTCTATTTTTGTTTAACTAACTAAACACTGTACCCAGGGAACACCAGAAGAATAAATTGTGGTTAGTCTGCAGGAGACGCTGGATATTGGATGTGCTTGTGTGTGTTTGGTATTTATGCATGTCTATGGGTGGGTGTTTGTAAGTGGGTGAGCGTTATTTTTGGGGTGCATGCAGAGGAGGAAGGGTGAGGGTGTTGTTTACTCCTTATTGGATATATAGTGTATCCCAATCCTGCCTAATCCTGGTCTTCAATTACCAGGAGGAGCAGAAAATTACAACAGTACTCACGACTGTCACTTTAGAGCTCGGTTTGAATCTCAGAGAGAGGAAGTCTGATCTAATTACTCAACCCCTGAAAAAGCCTTTGCCAATATCACAGATACCGCCCAAGCTGAGAGAGAAAACACGCACACACATGCACACATAACGGGAAAACACAAACTCCTTTAAGCTTTTCATTTTATGCAGGAAGGGAAGAAAAAAGTGAAGACATTCAGTGCATGAATCCTGATGCATGTCACTGTAAATTCACAGAGAATGAAAGAGGGAGAGAGCCGAAAAAAAAGACAGGGATGTGAAGGTCAGACTTCATTCAAAATGGAGAAATTATTAGGATTCACCCTCCTCCTCTCTCTCTTCTCTCAGTGAATATTGTAGCTCCTTTTGTGAGAGGACATATCCTTGTGCTGTGGAGACTGACGTTGCCTTTTGTCAGGCGAAGAGTGTTCCACTCGGCAGCTCAATAGATCATATCCCGTGGCCGGGAGGAGAAAGCTGCCCTCTTTTTTAGTCAATACTGTCAATAGGATCACCTTCAAAGTTATCCATCTCTCTCTTAAGTTACCAATCAAGCAGGATGGTTTGTACGCCCTATATGTGTTTGGAGTTTCCTTTATTTTTCAACGAAGAACCCTCCTCTTTGATCGGACATACTGGGACAAAGATTGGAGCCTTTTTATTTGATTGCAGACATTTTATTTTCAAATCTGGCAGAAATGCCAGAGCAAGGAGAGACACTGGTGTGCATTTCTTTATCCCAACACCAAAATGGAGGAAGTTTTTCTTTCTTAAACCTTAAACTATATATTTTTTTTCTCCTGCATGTGTAATAAAAGGTCAATTGAGTTAAGGCTGCACAGGCTTGCAACCTGCAACAACCCCGCGCTCCATTCTCACTCTACTCCCTCGAAATGAGATTCTGTCTTAGAATTTGCGGTGGTTGTGTTGTGTCCGTAAACAAGGTCATTTGGAATAAAGGTGCACAGGCTGCCTTAGGGGGGTCCATGCACACAAACACACTTACACACACACATACTTACAGTCTGGGCTGAATAGTGAGAGAACATGCACAGAAAAAAAAAGGTGGTGGGGGGGTGGCCTTTTTTTAGAACTCCAAGTCCTGTTAGCTCCGACACAGAGCAAATGTAGCATGTTTGAATTGCATGATCTGCAAAAGCATGGCCTCTCTGCCGGCAGGTTGGGGTGAGAGGGAGAGACACCGGCCCTGATGTTGACAAAGAGCAAACAAGCCTGTGCTTCATGATCACTGCAGACTCGCTGCAGTGGAGATGACGAAGAGAAGGAGGAGGAGGAGGAGGAGAGGCAAAGACGTGAAGGGAATCCTGCAGAGAAACCCTCATCCGCTTCTCCTCCTCACTCATTATTAGCATCTTATTAATGGTTAGCATGCACTTTGGACATGCCAGGGAATGCAGAACAAGCCTCAGATAAAAAAGCTTTCAGACTTCTGCCGATGATGTAGGTGGGCTATAAATAGGCTGATATTTTTACCCCTGCCACTTTGGCCTCATTTCTGCTTCTCCCCTGTGCTTCTTCCATGCCACCATGATGATTTAGTAGTAATGGTGATAATGGTGAGTGATGAGTGCCTAGCTGGTGAGTGCAACATCCCAGTAACTGGCGTCCGTAAAAAGGGGTAAACTAGGACAGAAACGAGAGTCCTGTGTTAATCCCTCAGCGCACCATGGCCCTGCTAACTGGCTCTTACGTAAGAGCCCAGAGAGCAAGAAAAAGAAAAAGGAAGAATGACAGAGCCTGAGAGTATGACAGAAAGGCTGTACTTCTCGAAAAATGAAATCCCAAACTTGCCAGGCATGGCCCAGTGGAGCTGTAAATTTTATGTAGAGAGATTTCAAATAAACTTCCCCCCTCAATTATTAAAGACAAGGCACTCTTCAAGCAATGGACTCCCAGTTGATGAAACTGTCACGAAACAAAATTTTTATCTGTGTTTTAGGACACTGCCATCTCTCTTTTTTATTTCCAAGTTATGGACACTCAGAAATGTCAAAGGGGCCACATTAAAGCATTAAAATAATTCAAAGTTCAAATTCCACAAAGACCTCTGTCATCGAAGGATTAACAATATAAATATGACATGACTTTTTTGGATTTAACTCTGACAAATTAATTATACCAAAATATGAGTGCTGGAAGCTATAATTATTTAAGTAGATGTAAAAAAAATAAGATAAGATAGCACAACTGACATAAAACACATTGAATTGTCTTAAATGGACACATTCCTCCTTATTTTTTTCTTACACTAATTTAAAAAAAATCCAATATTACTAGTGACTCAAATGATTTCAAGTGTCATATAACTGGAAAATTAAAGGCATAAACTGATTAAATGACAATAAGTGTTTTTGACAGAGAAAACCTGCGGTTGTTACTAAAACTTCATTCTATACTGGGAATTCTCCCACAGGCTCTTATTATCATTAATGGCTGCGTGATGCTATCGTGTTTTATATCCATCTGTGTGTTTGACGGTGTGTGTGGGTTTGACTTACAAGTTGGAGTATGCTAGATTTAGTCTCTGTATTTAAACTGTGTGTCCGGTCTCTCAGACAGCCTCGGGGGCTTGGCACGGCCGGGTGCCAGCCCATCTTAGCTCTGGCCAACTTGTCATGTGTAACAGGAAGTGCGTTGCTCTGAGCAAACCTGTCGGACATGGCAGCTTTTTGTTACAGGGTTATGTGACCAGAGGTTGAACCTCTCTTTGTTTTTATCTCTTTATGGAATGGAAAAAAAAACTGTTCCTGGTATGTTACTACACAGAGTGCTGTTCTTGTGATTTGCATCTAATCAGCCAATTTAACTCACTATCTGGTAAATTATGCAAATCAGAGATTGTAAAATTCTGCAGTAACATAAAATTTGAAGGCCATGTTGTTTTTGCATTGTGGGGAAATCAAATCATACCATGCTGGAAGAAAAGACAGATTTTGTGTATGCTTGTGTTTTTGTTTACTTTAGTTCATACTGTGTGCATCCATCTTGCATCCTACCTGTACTGTGGACTTTCTCCAGCCAGTAAAAGTCAGTTTGATGTTCACTTGTGTTTATCTCATGCTCTGTAAATTTTTCTCTTTTATTTCCTGTGTTCCTCCCATAATTTTTTTGCTGAATCAGCCACTGTGCATGCTCAAAACGACTGGTGTTATCCACCTGCTAGGCATCCCAGAAGCGAAAGTTGTAAGTTCTCAATCTTGGGAAACTGCTGGGCAGCGACAGCTACGTCACTGTGCCATCACACGAGTCAGGAATGCAGAGTTTTTAGGTGGGAAAGTTATATTGTGCATCTTCATTCTTACAACCATTAAAACTTACTCGTGCAAAAAAAAAGGCTTAAAGGATAATTAGAGTATTAAAGCTGCAATAAACTGAGCTGAAGGCAAGGGCATACCACCAGGCAGTCTGTGTACTGTACCATAGTATGCTACTGTTATATACTCAAATATGGGGCTAAATGTTTAACATTTCCATTTATTTTAATAAAAGTGTTGGTCTTTTATTGAAAAAGCAAGTATAAAACCATTTGCTCTAGTATAAGAGTTTCTTTCAAGTAATCTAATGAGATATGTAGACTTTCCAAAGGACATGACTTTCCCACAACTCTAAACTCTTAAGTTCCTAACATTTATCTTTGACACGAGTTAATGTTGGCATCATCCTGTGCTAGCAAGCAGGTTTTTGCATAATTGAACATGAATTTGAACTGTACAGGGCTGAATTGAGGTTGATCCCTGTGTTGGGTTAAGCCAGCCAAGGTAGCTAACTGTGCCTATCACTGAATAACGTGTACCCATGAAGTGAGTTGTCTTGTGCTTTGGTGCACATTCTCCAGTGATTTTTTAGAAATGCACAAAAAACAACACATTGATGCATTAAGTAAAAACAAAGCCTTACAGAAACGTTGTCAGTCTTCCTATTAATTAAGAGTTAATCTTTTGTGGATTTACAAAAGAACACGAAGAGAAAAGCTTTGGTCCATTTATAACATAATTGTTTAAGAGTATCTGACAGTTACAAAAACTTCCCTTATAAGATGCAAACAGCATTTAATTTTAGTATTTATATTTAATAACATGTTTTATCTAGTTTTGGAAGAAATGATTGGGTTCGAGCCCATCCTGCTGTGAGGTGTACGTCACACTCTGAGATGAAGGTCATGTGAAATTAGCCCGGCCCGGCTCTGTGAATAATACTTTATTCCTCATCACTATGCTTATAGGATCACCACAACGGCAGCGTGCATGATGGACCTGCGCCGCTACCCTCTTGATGAGCAAAACTGCACCCTGGAGATTGAAAGCTGTAAGTACCGTTGTCCCTGACAACCGGCGCTCACACCTACATGTAGATGTAGAATTAAACAGATCCCACATGCAAATGCTGCTCTGCTCTCCCAGCGGTGTGCTAAGGTAGAACTGAGGTTGATAAGACAGGATGTTAAATGCTGAGAAAGACTGATGAGATGTCCAGAGATATGCATCAAGAGGAGGAACATCACTAATGGCTCACCTGACTGATAACATCCAGCCTAATTAATTCAACTCCAACTGCAGTGGCTTCTCAAAGCGCAGTGGAGCCCGATTAGGTTCAGTGTTTCAGGGTTGTGCTGATACTGGATGTTATGTGCAGCTTCCTCCTGAAACTGCCTCGCCGTGATTGTACAGTACAAAGAGCTCATTTTACATTGAGTTTGTAATTGTACGTGATCCAGTGCTCTCGAGTGGAAGGGGGTGAGGGAGAACATGAGAGCGAAAGACGAGGTCCTCTACGTGTTTTATCTGGGTCTCAGAGGGGAAGGTTTCTGGTGCGGGAATGCGGTGCAGGGCTCAGTCTTTCCGGGTTTGATCACACTATTGCCAGCAGCGCTAAGTAGCACAAGAACAGCGCGGGTCAGAACCGCCCTTCACCGCTTCATTATGTTCGCCATCTCTCCCCTCATCACTCCCTCTTTCTGTTTCTCATCTCCTTTCTTTGCACAGTTTCATCCTCTTCTTTTTTTTTCTCCCATCCTTTTTATCTCTCTCCCCATCACTCATATGCTCTTTTTTTCTCCTCCTCTCTCAGGCAGCCCTACAAACTGCACACGCTCTCTCACACACACACACACACACACACACACACACAGCTCCAGTTTTGATCACCAGGCAGTATCTGCTCTCATATGGATTAACTGGCAACGGTTTTAACGTTGGAATCTCTTCATGCCAGAGCATGCTATTTTATTCAGACTAATGAGCCCAGAGAACTCTCACTTCCCTTGATAAACTTGATGTATTTTTAACAGACATAAGTCTTAAAACTCAAGATCCCTCAATACATCAGCAGCTTGCTACAGCGACTCAGGTCACTGGTCTCGCATGCTGGGCTGCAAAGTGAGATAATTAATTTCTAAATTTCATTGCTAAACATCCATTTCACACATGCAAATATGCACTGACACATGAATGCCTATCTTTGCAAACACTTCCCCGTCTTTCTTTTTTTGTAAGACTCAAATAACAGCACATGAAGTGTGCAGTGGTGTCACAAACTGACAATTTTCCAACAAATGGCTCCAACTAATGGGCTTCAGAACTGGCCAAACCTTTATTTACAGGCTATAAACTGTACCCGGACACCCCTCTGATCCTAAGCTGTCATGGCTGACAGCGAAACAGCAGCATGCTGCCCTAATTGGGGGTAATGCGGGCTTGCATAAGGCTGGAGGGAGAGCTTACTGCATCTGCTGGTGAGCAGTTTCAGCATCCGCCGCTCTCTGTGTGACAGTGTTCAACGTGTGTCTTTCATTTCAACCTGGTAAGAAGTGCAGCAATTTTCAACAAAGGAAAAGATCAAAAACCAGCAAAGAATTGTTTCTGCTAAAATGGTGCTTCAGATACCCCCCCCCCCCCGCCTAGCAAGCCACACTCCTGCACCAGTTGACGTGTTCCTTTATTATCGTGAATGCAGTGGTTTATTTTGAGTCTATCCCACATACGCTGTCCTGCTGCTGAGAACACTCACTACGACGCCAAATGTGTTGCTCAGCTGCAAACCTCAACAAATGCATAATTTACTCCTGTTTAAGTAATACTGGCCACGAGCTACAGGACCCAGCTGCTTGGGAGCTTCTTTTTTTTGTATAATTAAAAACTGTATATTTGTGCTTCATTATGAAAACTGTGTGTGATGCTAAATCAGACCAACACAAGAGACAGAAAATGTTATTTTCACCACACTTAGACACGTCGTTGCAGATAAAGGACAGTTATTAATAATAAAAATTAATGGCCACTGCTTTGGTGCATGCAAGATCCTGCAGACAAAAGCCACTGGTGATATTATTAGTAACACCTGTGCTTCTCCTGCTATGACAAATCAAAATGTCTGCTGTGAAAAAGGCCTGTGGGTGAAGCTGGCTGCCTGTCTAACCAATAACAACCCAACATGAACACCATGACTAACTTCACCTTGAATGTCAGCGCCTTAGCAACAAAGAATTTTGTGTTAATTTTTAAAAAATCAAAGCCTTGGCGTTTAATTATTCATCACGTCTGAATAGGTCACCGCCTCTATTTTGAGTGTGAGGCAGGCGAAGTAGAAATGGGAGCGGGGAGATGGTTCCTTTCTGTGTGTGACGGTGAGGCTGCTCGTGTCAGAGACAGGCGGGCTGCAACACAACCGTGCACCGACTGCAGCACAACTGCTTTCCACCAATTTACAGAGAAAATACAAGTTCCTGATTCAAACATTCAAGCATCCTCTCAGAGTTACTAGTCTTCATTTTTATTGCAGCTTTTGTTGCCTGTTTTAAATATCTTTCTAAATAATCGCTCTTTTTGTAAGAGAGTGCTTCTTAAACAATGGTTTCCCTGTCAGAGTCAAAGTCAGAATTCAGCAGGTATGAAGCCAGCGATCCATCACAGTGAACATGCAGGCACATTTTATGGTGAATCTTTGTGACGGAGCTGCAGTCTTGGTTTGTTCAAAGATGTAAAGAAGTTGTTCAGCAGTGTTCCTGCAGGGAGCAAAAAGGAATTTTAAAGTTACCCCCGTGCAAGGCAGTATTGTGTATTTATAGTTTTAGAATATGAATATTAAATGTGTATGCAATGGTTTGTCAAGCATTAAACTGCAACATCTCTTTAAAGTTTAGTTTTTTTTGTCATCTTAACTTCAAGCACTAAGAAGAAAGTGTCTGGATCATTTTATACAACTGAAATAACTATGGTATTTCCCAAGCAAACCTGCATGTGCTCCTCAGATGTAATGCTCTATAAACTAGTGGGAATAATTGTAGAGAATCAGCGAACAGAGACAAAACCACAGAAGCTGACATTTACCTTTACTACACAGCGTTGTGATGTATTACGTCCATTATTGGCTGATGATAATGAGTGTCCTCCTCTCTGTAGATGGGTACACCACAGATGATATTGAGTTTTACTGGAGAGGTGGAGATGGCGCTGTTTCTGGGGTTGACAGGATTGAGTTGCCACAGTTCTCCATTGTCGACTACAAGCTCATCTCCAAGAACGTTGTCTTCTCCACAGGTACAAACCACAGCTGTCAACGCAATCATATGTCTTTTAGGATTGTATCTGCATAGATTGCTGTGTTATTTTGGAAAATATCTGTCTCATAGATATCTATTACAGACTCCTTAGTGTGAAAAAACCCAATACTGGCACCATGGAGGAAATTCTATTTCTTCCCCTGTGCCTTCTTCAGGTTCCTACCCCCGCCTCTCTCTCAGCTTCAAACTGAAGAGGAACATCGGTTACTTCATCCTGCAAACATACATGCCTTCCATCCTGATTACCATCCTCTCCTGGGTCTCCTTCTGGATCAACTACGATGCATCGGCTGCCAGAGTGGCCCTGGGTAGGATCGCCTCGTCTCTGCTCAACAGTGACCCGAAGCGAAATAATAACAGACCATGAAAAATAACATTTAACATAAATTAAGCCTTTTGTACTTCAACCAACTAAATCTTTGCATTATTGTGTTTATAATGAGCCTGACGTGTTGACTCTATTTTGCCTAGCATTTACTATTTTTTTTTTTTCATTAGCTCTAAGCATGTGAGTGATAGCAGTGTGTGATAGGCTGCCTGGCTAAATGTCTGTTTTTCAGAGATGACTGTATGCATGACTCATGCAGAGCGAGAAGCGCTGCAGCCTGACCTTGAAGTACGCTGTCTTTCCCTCTGCCTGTCTGTCTGATAGAGCCTCTCAGTAGCCAAAAAGCCCCACTTATCAGCCACATCGCTGCTTGAAACAAGGTGGTATCAACTGGTTAAATGCAACTTAATGTTTTTATACCAGCACAAGCAGGTTAGAGGCAGAGATGTGGCTGATGGGAGGGGGATTTTTTAAGATGTGCCTGTGTTTCTCTCAGCATCCTGAGAATGTGCAGCGAGTGAGTGGAGCCAGTGAAAGCTGAGGCTCCATGCTACAGTGCTGCTGCTGGCTACTGGGTTATTTATAATACGTGTGAATCTGACCAAATGCAGATTGTGCAGGCAGATGAGTAATATATCAAACACAATATGTGTGTTTGAAAAAAAAAGGAAAGAAAGCAGGTGAATTGTTCTGTGACTAAAGGCAGATGTTTAGAGTGGCTCTTCATATAGGTGTAGTGTTGTGTCCACATGGATAAGTGGTAACTCATAACCTGTCTTACCTAACATACACATTTGTAGTCTCAGTAGGTTTTGATGGGTTTTTATCCATATGGGGTCACGTTCTTTCAGGCATGTCTTTTTGATATAATTAGATACTTTATGATGTAGATTATGGACTTGAGTGCTCATAAAAGAGCACATGCTTGAGTCCATTGAAGATTTTCACCTGATCTCAGTTTTTTGTAGAATTTGTGCACAATATTGAAGCGAGAAAACTGTTTTCACCCATTTCCATTCTCATCCAACAAGCTCTGATTAGAATAGAGTCAACAAGCGTTAATTTCTCTCACTAATAACTAACTCAGTACATATTTTAACACAAACAACATGTTCATTAGCTACAGAGTTCTGTTTAACCTTCTGAAATTAACTGATAAATCAATTCCATCTCAGTGATACATACTTTCAGCTTTTGATGATCACACTTTAGCTTCAACCTGTCACTCAAGTATTACAGAGGTGAGAAAAGGTTTTTGGACACCCTTGGCTTTTTTGTTGCATATTTTTGCTATGGCTGTAAAAAGAAACTGCTTTTGAAGATCTAAAAGTGATTCTTAATGCACTATTTTGAACATGCATTTATCTTTTTATTCTTTTGTATGCATTCTATTCCATCTTTTGCTTATATTTTACAGTGATTTGGTACAATGTTCTAAGAGAAAATGGACTGGAATGGATTCGATTTTTTACCAAATGCATGGGGTTTTGAAAACTTTTTTGCACCACTGTATCACTTCTCAGGTTGAAATATGGAAGTGACCAACTAACAGATGTTCCTTCGAAGGGTCACTTCAGAGCAAACAGGTGTAAAAATTGTTACATATAAGATCAAATCTGATTGTTAGTTTTTTTGAAGGTTGGGAGCATCATGAGCATAGTTTTGCAGATAGGCTGTTCCATCTCTGGAGCTGCGATGTTGGTTGTGCAAAAAATTAATCTCCATCCACATTAAACTAACCTTATTCACAGGAAACAGGATGGCATCAAATAACTACAGCATGAATTTCCCTTTAAACTCCACTGTTCTCCAGGAATCACCACGGTGCTGACCATGACCACAATCAACACCCACTTACGAGAGACACTCCCTAAGATCCCCTACGTGAAGGCTATTGACATGTACCTGATGGGCTGCTTCGTGTTCGTCTTCCTGGCCCTGCTGGAGTACGCTTTCGTCAACTACATCTTCTTTGGCCAAGGTCCCCAGCGTCAGAAGAAGGCGGCTGAGAAAGCAGCCACGGCTAATAATGAAAAGCTGAGATCCGACCCCAACAAGGTACGTGTGCCAAAAAACCTCTTCTCAGAGTATCTGTGCTGTCTGTTAATATGTGTGTTTGTTTCTGTGGGTGCAGCTGACTTCTCCTCTCGAGGCCAATGTGATGCTGTGATCAATGCTTGATGTCCTGTACCAGCACTCTTTACTCCTGCCCTAGCTCTCCATTTTTCACTGGTTTAGACTTGTGTGTCAACGCTATTACCCAGACTAAGATCGGAAAGAGTGAATGCAAGAAGCAATGACTGGTTTTTGAATACTTTATCCTCACCTTTCTGTGTCTCCCAAAGGAGGAAGCGCCTTGGAAAATCAGTGGCCATGGCGCCAAGCCTTCTCCTTTAATTTAATTCAGCTGCTAAAGTTAGAAAAGAGCAACAGCAGCGCTAAAACAAAAGGATAATGAATAAAACACCCTTTCCTTCTGAGTGTGGCAAGCTACGATTTCCCTTAAGTAACAGTGCTGATTTTGTATGCTTGCAGTGGCTGGTGGGAAATGTAGTTCAGAGAGATGATGCTCTGTATGCCAGAATGAAACAGAGGGAAATTGACGCATATGACTCGATGTGGGATCCCATCTTTGTGGACGATGCCGCATTAGGACTAGGCGATCAAAGAAATAAGGTACTGGAGGTTTTGAAAGTCAAAACTAACAATGTCATCAATCTGAATCAATCCAGATCAGAGGAAAATGCTGTAATCCTTGTGCATTTCTTTGATTTTTATAGATTTCTAAGGCAACCTTGATCATCACTCCCACCATTGTGTTTTTTTCCTCTCTTGGTTTGCTCTTCATGCATTTTCCTGACAAACATGGCTTAGCAGCTTCATTTCTGCAGGCATTGATTTAATCTTAGCTCGAGTTGTACATGTGAATTGATGGGAAATGACAAACACTCATAGCTTCTCTTAAGATGATATAATTAAGATACAAATACTGTACAATCTCTGAGGCAATTGATAAATCTCTTAAAACTAAGTGAAGCAAAAGAAATAGAAAAATCATCGTCAGATTAGAGAAAGAAATTATTTGCAGTTTGATGAATAGCACCAAATGAGTGACTACGCTTCAAAGTGACTTACAAAAAAAGAAGTTAATCAAAAAAGAAAAGAAAAAAAATACATCAAGCTGATTTATGCAGCAGGACGGGATTGGACTTTAGGGATGTTTTTTTTCTCAGAAGTCAGGCTATGGATGAAGAATTGTTGATCCGAATTCACTCCCACGTCTCTCCTGACCTGCCCTGAACCTTTTAGCCACTCCTCCATCTTTGCAAAGTCCTTACTATTTCTCTCCAACTTCTCCTGTCACATTTATTTTTTGTTCTACCTTTGCTTTCTCTTTTCGTTTTTTTTTGTTGTTGTTTTGTTTTTTAGTTTGTGTTGTGAATCGGCAGAATTTTAACCACACCGGTTGAAATTCTGAGATGACAATGAAGGTTTCTCCATGAAAATTAGTTTGTGGAGTGCACTGTGCTCCTTCAGGAATGTTACCTCATAGTCTTGTGGCGTATTATCACTCAGATATGACTGACAGATGATGAATAATTTATTCATTGCTTTGAAAGTGCTTAGAATTTTTTCTTCACTGTAAGTAACAGTTTTTGATTCATTTGCATTACTCATTTTAGCCTGCCATCAGTATTTTTACTTACTCAGTCGCTTGATTGTCATCACAGCTAATTTAGCTTCTAAGAATCAATATGTTAGATTTAGTTTCAAACAGATTCCCTTTGGCAGTAACTTTTCACGGCTCCACCTGTTTTTGCACCTTCACACAGATGACCCCCGACGACAACATCCTGTTCAGTGCCATGGAGATGAAGAATGAGATGGGCGGTGCCGGGGATCTGTCCCGGGGCCTGGGAGCACCCGGAGACCCCCGCAACACCATGCTGGCCTATGATAGCTCAACACTGCAGTACCGCAGAGCAGCCATGGCCCGCCAGAACTATGGCCACAGCGCCTTGGAGCGCCATGCCCAGAAGAAGTCGCGCCTACGGAGACGGGCCTCCCAGCTCAAGGTGAACATCCCAGACCTGTCCGACGTGAACTCTATCGACAAGTGGTCCAGGATGATCTTCCCCACTGTCTTCTCCTTCTTCAACGTGGTCTACTGGCTCTACTACGTCCATTAAACCTGATGGAGTCCGGCGGCCGGCTTGCGTCGGGCATGCGAAGAAGGAAGGGGCGGGGTGGGAGAGAGGGGATTTAATGGGGGGGGGGGGGGGGGGGTAAAGAAAGAGAAGATGGGAGAGAGATAGAATGTGGTATTAAAAAAATGCGATGACTTTTTTATCTGGTTCGTTTT
>JAVQJG010240122.1:0-10641 GCA_036024015.1 Craterocephalus amniculus | reverse complement strand
TATGGTTATTTAAAAACTACATGTCCCATCAAATCAACGTTAAAAGTGAGCGAGCTACCTGTGAAAAGATGGCCGCCCAGCGCGGACGTTCCACTCCATTGGCCGGCAGCGCGGGCGAGTCATCTAGCTTTTATTATGTATATCTATGGTTGAGACAACACACCTTTCCCAGTCAGGAAGGAGGAAGACCCGCAGCGGCTGCTCCACGCCACTAGAGTCCGGGTGTGTGGTGAGTGCGAGCTGCTTCCGTCCTCTCCTGCCTGCTGGTGTGTGTCCCTCAATGCCCGCTGTGTAGACCTGCTCCTGGCCGCTGTCTCCTACTGGACCCTTACCCCCCACCCCCCGGGCCGTGAAATGAGTTTTATCAACAACTGGAGGCGAAGTGTGAAGAAGAATGACAGTAAGAAGTGAGTAAAAAAAAAGAAAGAAAAGAAACTAAAAATTGAGGCCCTGTTGGCACACCGCTCCTCTATAGCGAGGCCAACTGTGGAGATTTAAATGCTCTTTGTGGTGACAATCATGTGCTCGTGCTTCCGATTATTCTGTCATCATCGTAAACAAGATCAAATAAGATAACAGCTGTGTTGGGCTCTGATTGGTCCGCTGTGGACACCACGAATTCTGCGAAATGTAGGCTATTTGGATAAAAACAACAACTGATAGATTTTAGAAAACTTTATAACCACTGAGACAAAACGAAAATTATGTGGGGGTTAGACATTATGATCCCTTTCACCTATGTCACTCAAACTTTCTAACCAGTTTGCATCCTGTTAGACAACATTACTGTCATGATGTAGTCAATCAGGATTATTGTCTGGACTGCTGACGTACATCTAATGGAAACTGATATTCATTGTAAATGAGACTATACAGAGCATAATTAACCCACCTGCTGTGCCCCAAATGCACAACTAAAGTGCACCAGAATCCATTTCATTCTTCATTTTCATGTTATTATATATTTATTTTCACTTCACAGTGTTAGCTCGATTTATAAATTATGAGGGGGACTTTCTTTTATCTCTGTGTAGCTTTTTGAAGGCCAGAAGAAACATGAATATTTGAGGCAAGTCAGATTTGAATCAGAATTTATACTTTTTTAATGTTCATTTCCACATCAATTATCTCCCTTAAATGTACCATTTAACACCTTGAAGAGTTTGGTTCTTTAGTTGGTTGTTTACACATTAATGAGTCAGTAATAAGAGTATAATCTGATTACCAACATTTTTACCTGTGATTTGGTTTCTGCTTGTAATACGTTAGTTATTTATACCAAAGTTGGAAAGTTTTGTTCTTTCTGCTTCCAAAGCCTTACCTTCCTTTACCCGTGGACCTTCCAAATCCTCCAGTGCAGTTTCTCCCAAGAATCCCCTGAATCCCTTTCAGGACACTCACTAACATCTTTCTCAAACCATCATGAGATGCTTTCTTATATATCTCTAAGTTGACCTATTTGACCTCTTCACAGGGAAGCCATGCAGACACAAGACATCCCTGTCAGTCTGGACTCACCAAGCCAGTATGTTCACAATTATGCAAACAGTCATTTCTTATACAATCAGAAACCATTAAGAAACTGTTGTAAAAAGCTTTTAATAAATTGATAATAATTTTCTTTCCTGTGGACTCACTTTTTATTCCAGGCTGCCAGTCGTAAACAGTCCACACCTGGATCCCATCATCACCGACTTCAAGTAAGTAAAAGAAGTGATAGAAGTTTGTGAAATGCATCTGATCAACTTTATTTAAAATTAGCCACCAAAATTTTCCCACATCTTCCTCCCACATTAAGCTGCTTTTGCAGGTTTTCCCAGACTGTCCAGTTAATATCAGCAGAAAACAAATCAGTGCCGAGAAAAGTGCAGCTTGGGAGTGTCTGCATGTATCGCTGTCTGTGTTTATGTGGCTCTCACGATCGTGTTCCTCACACAATAGCTGCCCCTTTTGCTGGTTTTTCATCCCTTGAGATTATCTCCTTTTTTCTGAACAGCCTAAATTTTGTTCCTGTGTTTCAGGTCACGGCTACCCGGTGACAGAGACGCTCCGGAGTCAACAAATGTACCCAATGGGTAGGGTTGATCTTTTAATGGTTATGCAGCAAAACTCAAGAGTTGGATTACAGAAATTCTGTGAAAGTCCGCTAATGTTCGGTCATAAGCTCATCCTTTAACTGTGTTATTTATCAGCTCAAGATATAATGGCTTTTCCAGTACTTTCTGCTAATTTAACATCCCCCACCACGACATAATAGTGTGATTGAATCTGAACTCTGACTTGGCCATTATTTAAAAAATCCAGTTCTTTCATATAGATTTATTTAAAAACTGTAGTTTACCCCTAAACTAACTAAACTATGGATCACATATCACATTATCTTTTTTTTTTTTAGTGCCATCCAAAAATGAAGTTTGACCCAGAGCTATTAAGCTACCTGGAGATGCAGTAATTATTTATTGAGTCCTTGGATAATTTTTTTTGTATATATATCTAAGGATAAAAAATGGCAGTCACTTGAAATCTATTTAACTTGCAGATTAATTTCTGTCTTCATGTGACTGACCCATTTGATCATAAAATGACTGTGGGTCAGTGAGTTTTATGAGTTTGAGCATGGTTATTGAATGTGTTTCAAAATGGTTATTTTAAATATGTTAAACCAGCTTTATGCAGTGTAGAGCTGAAGTGCATAGATGCTTTATCAATAAGAAAAAAATATTCTAGATTTTTCTTTCTCTGAACTTCTCAGATGCGAAGAGTTCCTGCTTCTGTGTTTTATCACGTGACAGCCAAACCTGAATATATTTGGATTTTGAGCAGTCAAGCATAATTCATGATGGGATTCAAGTTCCTATACAGCTGAATGATCAGTGTAATGGCCACATGGGTTGGGTTGCTTCATTGGCCCCCATCAAAATCTCTTCAGAAATGTTTTAGTTTCCACTGTGATCCACTGTGTGTGGAGTTTGTAGGCTGGAAAGTATGGAAAAGTGCCAGCAAACCGAACACACACACACACACACACACACACACACACACACACACACACACACACATATATCAAGCATGTGTTTCACATGTGAACCCATTTTGCACAGGTGAGGCACATGTGGAACATATATTTTGCACATTAGAAATATGTACTTTTGAAACCTTTTTATGGTAATGACATGCATAGGCTTGTTTATATCTATACCATGAATACCATGAAAATGTTAATGTGTGTAAAACCATATGTGAAACACATGGTTTATCTGTAAGGGAACTAATCAATTCAATAACTATTGGCTTCAATTTTCTACATGTGGGTCACATCAAGCGTTAGCATGCTGCATGTATGTGAATCCTACAAGAGCTCCCGCTTGACTCCAGAATGAGGATTTTCATGAATCTGAGTCTTCTTCTATTTCCAATTCCGATTCCAATTCTACTGCCATGTTGTTGAAAAGTTAGCCTCCGTTAGCTTCCCAGTGCTTTCTTCTGAACGCCCGCTGTAGTAAACAAAGTGAGGTCGCTAATGGCTGGCTGCAGGCGGAGGTGACGTCACGTCCCCGACGGTGTAAAAAATAGCGTTTTAATCTCAGCCCAGGAGCGTAAAAATTCAAAAAGGCACTGGGACGAAATGAATACTACGGTATTTACACAGACATTTTAAAAAATAGCTGATTTTTAACTGATTTAGTATCGCAAACGCACGCCCGATACTGTTCCATGTATGGCGTTTTGGTGTTTGCCGTTTGAAATAAATATCTCAGGGAAGGATCCAAATCTCCAAAAAGTACCATAGGTGTCAAGTACACTTCAGTTTACATCATAATTAAGGCCCCACTTGCAAAAAAGTGGACTTCTCCTTTAACTGGATAACTTTGGTGGGACCTTTAAAACATAGACCAGTAAGGCCACATAGTCCCTTCAAATCACTGCTACTGAAGATAGTTCTACAAGCTATTGAATAATAGGGGTTGCGCTTTTTTTCCCACATTGTTTTTTGCAGTCTGCTTTTTTTCGCCAAATAAATGTAATATTTGTTGGTCTATAGGGACCAGGAGAAAATTTTATTTTTTTTTATTATGTAAAACCCTAGGATCAAAAAAGGTGCACCTTAATTTTCACATGACTGTATTTTCCTTCGCTCTCATCTTGTCTCTGTGCTGATTCAAAGAATTTCTGCCCTCTCTTCACCCCAGACATGTGTCTTGTAGCCAGAGGGGGCTGCAGTCACCAGTGCACCGTGGCACCGGGGAAAGGAGTTGTGTGTTCTTGTCCCCCTGGGCTTCACCTTGACTCGAGCAACAAGACATGTGAGGTGGTGGACTACTGCAGCCGTCACCTGAAGTGCAGCCAGGTATGCGAGCAGTACAAGACCACAGTGAAATGTTCCTGTTATCCCGGATGGGCACTTGACTCGGATGGAGACAGCTGTCACAGCACAGGTAACAGAGCCTTACTTTCTAATGTTTGTTTTAGAAAAAGCGGGATTTTATCTTGGAGCACGATGTTTGTATACAACCACTGATTCTGTGTTATCATTGCCACATGGGTCGTTACTTGGAGAGAAATTAGTTTTACGTATAGTGATTAATGAAAGATTTGACTGAGTTAGAAAACAATAACTCAGATTGCACAAATTATGCAAAAAAACTGAGGTAGCCATGAAATGGTAAGACATTTTGATTTGGAGTAGATCAGATTCAATCATGTTTAAATCTGAAGAGGCTCTGTAGTGATGAGTCCTGTCTGTTTCCATCTGTGCTGATGCTCAGTGACGAAAACGTGTTCTCCCTTCCTAAAACAGAGAGCTTTGATGCATCATTCACTTGTGGCGATATCTACATAAGGCACGGCCCCATAACATAGACATTTTTTTTTTCAGAGTACTATCACATCATAAATTCAAATTCCTCTTTTTCTGATTGCTGTTACCGGATAATCCATTTGAGGAGGCTGCTTGGAAGCACTTGAAATACAATAGTAAACATGCATGCTATTGGCTTGTCACGTTCAGATTTATGGACCTCAGTTTGATTACTTGCTTCTTTATTTCACTCCAGGATTGATGGCAGTTGCAGCTTTAATCATATATTAATATGAGAAAAGATGCACAGTTTCCCCCAGAACTCTACAGATCCATCATATATCAGGATTTGTGTCCAGACAAATATCCCGTTAAATCTTTGAAAAGGTGTTAAGCATTCTTAGTTAAATCTGATGCACAAATCTTCTTCCATTTCCTTTCACAATTCAGCAATAAAACATTTGTTAGAAATCTTTTCGCATGAAGCATTGAAGCTAGTTTGGTAACAACATTGAAGTATGTCATTGAGGGAAGGACATTGCTTTAATTACTTTTGTGTGGAAACAGCTCTGTTACTTTATGAGTGATATATTGCATAGAGTTTTGAAGATAAATCTTAACCAGGAATTTTTGAAATACTGTGTTTGTATGTTTACCTTTGTGTTTAAGTTTTAAATTGTGCAAACATTTCTCAGAAGAGAACTTGTTCAGAGACCCTGCAAAATGTGTTCCTCAAAGAACACATGTTCCATGTACAAATGCATCTACTATTTCAGAAAATGGGAAATTTTAATGTGTTCATTCCCAAAGTATTTGGCAACAAATTGGTTTGGCTGCATGTGATGCATAATAATGTACCACATGGCGGTATAATCCAGAGAAATTTGTTAAACTGTGTCCTCTACACTAGCTGTCAAACAGGGAGCACGCTGAAAAAAAGGGGAGGGGATTCAATTTTTGACTTTCTGTGCAGATTCGACTAATCTTAAAGCAATAGTTGTAACTGAGATTAAAGATGACTCTGTTGTGTGGATTTGTTCCAGGAAAACAAGGACATAACTAGCTTAGTCACAAGAGATAAGCAGTGGCATTTAGCATCTGTAAACCAAGGATGTAAAACAGCTAAACATGTTTTTAAGCAGATTCTGAGCCAGAAGATCCTGGTTTCTCTCGTGTCATGTCACATAGTGGAACATGGTGAGAGAAGTATAACTTTGTGAAATGCTTAGATATGATGCCAAATAAGACTGTATGCCTTTTCTATGTATAACCACATAATTTTTAGTCAGGCATGTCTCTGTTATTATTTTGCTTTGTTGCTTGAATCTAGCCAAGTTAAATGTTGCCCAAACACGAGGGACAGAAACACCCAATAAAGAGACTTTTCATGTCTTCAAGATAATAATTTTAGTTATATAAATTGAAAATATGTTTTAGGTCTGAGCAAAGCAAAAGTAAATATATGTTCCAGTTTTTTGTCCAACAGACCAATGCATTAACTGATCGAAACCATCCCATAAAACTATCAAGTAACTGTAACTAGGTCTCAAAATCAAAAGAAAGCGGCTGGATTTGAGGTGGTGCCACATATCAGCTTAGCTTGTAGTCATCATTACTCTGCTGTTTAAGTGAGCAGCCTGGCTTCTGCAAAGCCCAGCATTCAGAAAAGATTCATTTCTGCGATCGGCAGAGCGGATAGCTAGTCGCTAGTCCCAGGCTAACACATCAGAGAAGGCCTATCTATAATATTCAATTCTAAGGGGTGGGATCAGCTTCCACCTTATGCTCTCAATCCTACTGTGTCAAGAAAATGGAATTCCTTGATCTGTTACACAACATGTTTTCATGCAGTTGGCTGCATTATTACGACTTCAATTTTGCAAACTACTGTGAGATTACAAGAAACTGAACCTGACAGTAAATGGAAGTGATTTTACTATTCCCTCCTGCTGTGACATATCAAACTGTCTCATGCTATGCCTGGCCTAAGATGTCTGTGTCATGAGACGTCTGTGTCAGTGGATTACTAACATCCATGGATATTTTTAACTTCATACTGTATATTTAAGCATAATATTTGTTATTTTTAAGTTTACTGCTGTTTTAAGCTTGCTGGGATTCATTAGGAAACCAGTAAACAATATGTTATTAAAATTGTTTTTGAGGCATTATTACTTCAAAAAGAAAGTAATAATGCATTAAACTTCAAAATATCATGGGACAGCAATATAGTGGAGGGGCAATGAGTACAATTTGAAGATTGCTCATAATAAGGTGATTAAAACACTGAGTCTTATTAAAACATAATTTTTCACACTGATGATAATCTTATCTTGCATTCTTGTCACATATTGCTTGGATATGGCTTATTGGAACCATCCCCCTTTAAAACTTGTTGTTTATCACCTTAGTTTTCAATACTTTGCTGTCACACACTGGTATATCCATTAAGACCTGAAGCTCCCTCTCCAAGCTTAAACAAGTATATCCATTTGTTACATCAGATCATTGGTGCAATCCCGTTTTCTAACTACTGCAAAACGCTATATCAGTGTCCGTTAAATGATCTTGTGCAATGTCAGATTTTAAAAAAAAGATATTTGTTTCGTCTGTGTGTCTCCTTTTGACTAGATCCTTTCGAGGCTTTCATCATTTTCTCAATCCGGCACGAGATAAGACGAATAGACCTTCACAAGCGAGACTACAGCCTGCTGGTGCCAGGACTCAGAAACACTATTGCTTTGGACTTCCACTTTAACCACAGCCTCCTTTATTGGACGGACGTAGTGGAGGATAAGATCTACAGAGGACGGCTCTCTGAGTCTGGTGGTACGCTTTTACACAGGGAGGCACACGCAAGGACACAAACGCACTGAAAGATTTCTTATGTAGCCGAGGACGGCAGTGCTATGATGTATTGGCTACACTGAGTCATATCTTGCTCATTTTTACTACAGCCACTGTAATGGAAGTTTAAGACGCTCATGGCGATACTGTTCTGTTTTATTCTGCCGTCTTTACACACACTCAGCTCTGATACAGCAGGTTGATATGAGCTCTCCCTGAGAATTTATCTCTGGGTAACCAAAGCTGAAAAATATTGCAGGACCAGAAGTCTTCAGCTGTTGTAGTTCGGTATCTCCCCACCTCATAAAACCATGAATCAGAACTTACCGTTGCCTCCATATTTTTGTGGGTGGCAGGTTTCTTGCCTTTATTTCCCTCGGCGGAGTTGTAGAAATCACCTCTTAGCTGTGCCTGCTCCACCCCTGTGTGAAGCACACATAAAAGCCCAGGCATCTGAGAAAAATTGTAAACAGTTGGATTATAAATATAGTGGGAAAACCCATTCACCACGCTTAATAGAACCCTGTGGAAAGCTTTCTTATTTATATTAAACAGCTTACCTTCAGATTTTTAGCCCTTTCCCCTCTGAATATTTTCTTGAGAAAACTACACAGCTGTCACTTGACTGCAGTGATGTCAGTTCAACTGGGTCATGCTGTTGTCTTGTCAATATTGTTTCAGGGGTGACTGGAATTGAGGTGGTTGTGCAGCACGGACTGGCCACCCCAGAGGGTCTGGCTGTGGACTGGATTACTGGGAAACTGTACTGGATTGACAGCAATTTGGACCAGATTGAGGTAGCCAAGCTTAACGGAGAAATGCGCACTACACTGATTGCAGGAGGCATGGAACATCCACGGGCCATCGCTCTTGACCCAGGACAGGGGTATGTGTTTCGCTGCTGGTAGCTGATCTGAAAGTACATTTACAACCTCTTTGTATTCCTCAGCGCTGCATCGGCCTAGCCGTAAAAGGATATTGTGTTAAGGCCTATTAAAGCAACAGTTAAGAAATGCATTAATATTGGTGCTTCTTATCACTACAGAATAACAGCTGATGCATCCAATACCTGCAGCTATTTCTCCTACTTTGTATGTCTCACTGCCTGTTCACTTTTGCTCCCCAGGAATGCTGTTCTTTAACAATATCACCTTTGAGTCAAAAGTTCAAGAGATGCTCTGTTCCCTTTCTGATTCTTTCCCCTCTGGGTCTGAGTCTGAACATTGTGTTGTTGTTTGGTCTCCTGAGTTGCATGGAGAGTGTTTGAAGAGTGATTCCAGCATCTCAGATGGCAGATTTCTGTTTTCTCCCACTATCAGCAAGCAAGTCAGTAGAAAAGAAGAAGAGAAAAAACTGATTATCTGCTGCATGTGCAATGATCAAACTATGTATTTTTTCTTCTTTTTTGTTGTTGTCCTGGTAATGACAAAAAAAATTGATACGTGTTGTGGGGTTTCGTGGCTGTAGCTCATTTCCAGTCAGAAATATTAAACTATGAGTCACTCTGACTTGTAACATGTACAATTTGAACATAAGACAATGTTTTTAGAGATTATTATTAAGTTTTTAAGAGTGGTGAAGATAATGGGTCTTTTTAGATATTAATATCAGGTCTTGGTGGTGCTTTTCACAGCAGGGGTGCTTATTTTGACAATACACCTGAGTCCCCTTAAAAAGCAGCAGAAGTGCACATCATTCAGAACACATAAGAAAATAGAAATGTTTTAACAAGGATAAACAATTTGAGTTGCTCTTTAGTCTATCAATACTTTGTGAACATTCAGAGACAAAACTGAAACCCAAATTTGATGTAATGCACAGCAGATTCAACTCTACCTGGACTCCTGATTTTAACTGTTTGGTGCGAAAATGGGTGTCTGAGCTATTTTCTGAATGGTGCAACCAAGCTTCAACATTTTAAATAGCTTTGTTCCAGTGAAAAAAACTGAATTGACTGTCTCTGTTTGCTAATTTGTTTCATAAAGACAAAAATTAAAGAACTTTTTTGGTGCACGTTATGAGATTGAAATGTCAAATTCAGGGTTTAATCTTAACTGAATGCATGACTTGTCATAAAATGGGAATAGTCATAAGGTGTCTGCTCCCAATGCCAATGTTTGTGGACCAAAATGACGCATAGCAACCGGTAGCATTCCCAAAAAATGTGACATCCTTGTATTGGCCCTATGCCATCGTCAAAAAAAATAAAAATAAATATATACAGTATATGAAATCTGGCTTTTTAAATTCAGAGTTCAATTAAGGTTTTTTTTTTATTTTTATGTATCAAGCTGTTATCTTTGTTGGTTATAGTCCAATTATTTACATATAAAAGCTGAATAGGCAGAGAAGAATGGTAAAAATGTGGTGCTTCTATTCCTCTTTTAGTTTTCAGTTTCTTTAAAGAGTATAAGTTATGTCTTAAGTCTTATTTTTACAGGCAAATTTGGAGAGGATTGAGTCTTAAGATTTAAGGCAGATGGTGGTTGGATAAGTGAGTATCATTGAAAACCCTTTAGCTAAGGGAATACTGACATTTTCATGACTGCGATGCTGCCCATGATCAGTATTCGCAGGTTCATCCTACTTTGGGTTTTTTTATCTATAGCTTTGAGTAATGGTACAAAGTTGAGTCTATAAGGCTCTGACAGCTTAAGGGAAGCCTCAAAGCTTAAAATATGTCATGTGGCTGGTGAATACAAGATTAGGTGGTGTATATATCACAATCCATTTGCGAACCTGTTGAATTAATAAGTAATGAATCATGCATTACAGTTGTGTGTAATGGATGCTAGTTTACCTTTCCTGTACTTTTTAGATTACCTAAATTGATATCTCACTTTCTCACTCCTCCTTGAACCTAATAAAGACTCAAAGTTAACTCTTTCCCCGCCAGAGAATTCTGGATAAGTTGCCAGCCAGCGCCAGCCTTTTTGATCAAATCCACTAATCTTTGAAGGGCCACTGATAATGTTGTGTTTAGAGTTTCTAAACAC
>JAVQJG010240091.1:0-22141 GCA_036024015.1 Craterocephalus amniculus | reverse complement strand
TTTAGTGTGAGAGTTCTAGTGAGGAAAACTCAAAAGGCACAATTTGTATTCAGATTGTTCAAGCATAATGGCAAGAAGAGAAAAAAAGGCCACTGAATTATATGGGAAGGGGGAACTGTAGCCTACTTGGTAATCTATAGTTCCCCATTCAAGCTGCCACTTAACAGCATTCAAGTCCAGCTATCTATTTTATGAAACACAGAATAGCTTTAACCATGACTAAGTTTCAATTCACCACACATACAATCTGAAGCAAGAATACAAGCTTCAAAATAATGTGAATCCATCAACATCACATATCCTCAGCAAAGCATGTCTTGCATGCAATTTTTAGGTTTTTGAAATTACTGACAAATACTCCACTGAAAGAGACCTCATAACCTAGTGAAGTTTAATAGAAAATGTAAAAGTTTTTAAAGTCATTATTAAATAATAAACATGCGCTTACATATTGATTTAATGTGGAAAATTATTGTTCTTTGAACAAAATAATTAATCTACCAGAATCAGAATAAAATTAATCTTGGAACATCACAACCAGCAACTGCAGAGCATTAATCTGATCAAATGCAGCTTCGACATTGATTCTCTTTATTGACTGTTAGGTAGAAAATGTTCCAAAAAGCATTTTTCCATATAGTCTTAAATCTTCTCAGTGATTTAGTATTGTCTTCATTAAAAGAGGATCAATGCCAAATATAAAGGAGCTGGTACTGACGATGATGACATGACAATGTGTAGCAGTCACCAAGGCGATTATCACCTCCTGTACCAGCGTTGAGGCGTTGGACCCACCCAACCTGTTCCCACAATGATGTTACTGTTACCACGGAGACTCCACATGCAGGCCAGAAGCGTTGCCAAAGCCCAGCAGGGGAGTGTGGGGGATGCTTGTACTGTTACCATACCCCTCGACTCCCCTTCCGCTCTTTTCCAAATGCCACCACCTTCTCCCCCACCGTCCCCAGCCCCTCTCATCACCCCCTGCCATCCTCATCAGAGCTGACTACCATCTGTGCTCTCAGAAAAAACTCCCCAGTCATTTATTTTTCCCAGTTCTCTCCGTTTAATGACTTTGCTAGATGGTGTTGTCATGCATCTAAAACTTTTTTTCACATCAGGCTCCAAATTACGCCCACATTAGCCCACATACCCCCCTCTGTTAAGATTTCATCTGAGGGACAATCTTTGTTGATTTAGTATTGAATGTCAGAAATGATTTCACTACACTGAACGTAGGGGAATGAAAACTGTGATTACTCATCCTCACAGATACTGTAAAAGAGGTCATTTCTACTAAATTGAGTTCTAGGGAAGTTTTGTTTCTTTAGGAGCCTCCCAGGCAGTATTTCAAGGACCATGGGGATACAAAATTGACTATGAAACCCACTGCAGCTGTGTACCAAGAGCAGGAAGGAGAAGGAAGTGCAACCTAAAACTAATGCTCTTTTCCTCCAAAGGGCTAAATGTAATGATAAGTCCTCAGGCACTTCTCTGCAGCTGTCATACAGATCAAGTTACAGCCTCATAAGAGCAGGGACAGTAAGTGAGTTTGTTAGTGGATGACTGCGTTTCTGTGCACATTAACGTAGAATAGACTTAACATGCTGAACTCCCATCTGCATTTGGCTACGTATTTACTTTGGCTGCTTCAATGAGCAGCTGACATGATGAACAAAGGTTATCTTTAAACACAATATTATTATCTTGATTATTACCTTCATTATCCTACCCTCTATTTAATTTATAACTTTGTCCTAATCTTATCTTCATTTACCTTTACTGTTTTACACTGTCTGGTGAAAAAAAATATCTAAAAAATGTTTGACCACCAATAATGTATAATACCTATTTAAGAAAAGAGAAAAAAATGACAACTCATTGGCTTCTTTACAGAAAACTTAACAAATTTCATACACCTGACCGGCTAAATAAAGCTTGATACTGTGTGTGTTTATGTACGTTTTTGAGTGTGTAATGTATTACTGTATTGTTATAGTATCGAAAGGCCCCACCAGGGACAGGATTTTAAATTAACAGTCACTATAAACTTGCTTGGCATCAGCTGATTTTCTTAAAACTATGAACAAACACAATGTCCCTTTCAAATAAATAAATTATCCTAAGACCTTCAATCTTTATGCTCCATAAACAAAGGGGATTTTATGACTATAATAGTATCCGATGAGACACATAATTACTTGTGCCATATTAAAATTGTCCATCCAGCCAGCCATTTTCTACATCCACTTATTCCAATCCAGGAACTGAAGCCTTTCCCAGCAACTGCCAGGCGATAGGCAGGGTACATCCCTGACAGGTTGCCAGTTCATCCCCAGGGCCAACACGGACACACAGACAAACAAACAGAGAAGACAACCACTCCTCAAGAGAATTTAGAGAGACCAGATAAAATGCATGTCTTTGAACAGTGGGATGATGTCAGAGTACCTAGAGAGAACCCGCACATGCAGCACAAACATGCAAACTTCATGAAGTAAGACCCACCTTGAAACCCTTCCCATCTGAGACTCATTCCAGGAGCTACATCGCTGTGAGACAATGGTGCTCACCACTATATGACTGTGCAACCTACATGCATTTGTAAAATTGTATTATCCAAAAAAGGGTTCAGCATTGACACATTTTTTAGGGATATGCAGGCAACTTCTGTGTGGATATCCGCTAATTCTTCTCATCTGATGTGCAAAAAACTTCCCAAGCATTATAATTCTTGCCTGAAAGGATTGTTTTCTGACCTTAATAATGAATCCCTATTTTACATATAGGCATTAAAACTTGCTAAATGCGCCTAAGTATAGGAACTATTTTATGCTTGCCTTTATGTTTTTCATGCAAAACAGACATTCAATGCAACAACACATTTCTTTCATTCAGCTGTAAAAGCCAGCTGATCTTGATTAAGGCATTGCTATGTTGACTCTCTTAGCAGAGTTACATAATTGTGATTTAACTTGCCGAACTACACGTGCATGCCAGTGGGTATTAAAACCCTCACTGACCATGGTATAAGCACATATAAATACAGCTTTTGAAAAGCATTGATAAACTGACTTGACTTGGCGCACAAGCGGCTGCAGCTGGATGAGAGAGACCAAACGCTGCAGGATTGCAGAGGAGCATTAGTCTGATTCAGAAAATTTTATCATGACCAATTTCATAAATTGACTGTACAAAATCTTTACATATTAACGGATCATTTTTGTGGATGAATAAAATGTCAACTGTTTAGACAAATGCTGCCATTTATTATGTCTACAACAGCTATGATGTCATTAACAAATTGTTTCAGTTAGTGCATACTTTACTCATACAACCTTATTCAACAACCAGGCGTGTCAAACGGTAGCCTATTATCTGCTCCCCGAAGAAAGAGCGCTGCACCTGCTGCTATAATATTGGTCAGAGAAAATATCTTCTGTAAACACCCATCTTATTTGCTGAGGTTTTATACCTTTTTTTTTTTTGTTGTCCCCCATCTAACTTACTGTGATCTCTTCTTAACCTCATCTTATGTTCTTCTTGTTTTTCCCGACTGCATTTACATTTTGGCAAATATCCTCTCATATTACAGTACTGCTGGTCATTTAGATGTCTTTGCCGCATTTCTATTAGCCTCTTCTACTAACATTTCCATCTCCATTTGTTTTTGCTTGTGACTTTCTTCCTCTCCTTCGACACACAGTGAATCATTTGCACACGTAAAATCCTCATTTAAATGAGACTGTTTGCACCCATTATCGATTGCACAATCATTCTTAGTAGATCACCCGCCAATCATGGATATTTAGTACTAGCTATTTAGAATCTTCATAAATCAGGGCTCAAGTGTTGGCAAATTCTCTGCACAAATGGTTTCTGTAAGTGAACTTAGGGGTGACATTGATGATACAGGAGTTATAAAATCTGAATTTTGACATTTTACTCTTAAAAATATGTGAATGTGAACAGTTCTGTTGGGAATTTGAGCTGTTTCAGCTTCACCAATTTTACAAAGAGATTAAAAATTATAGAATTTTGGAGAATGTGTGGAGCACTTTTGTCCATTTCAGACTATTAGAATATATGCTTAGGATGAATTCAAGCTCTTGTCTCAGTGCAAATGATTTTAAAACTATTATGCTTCCATGCATTTTAAAAGTTAAGTTTTTATTGAACTTTTGGTTCTGGGGGTTTATGAAAAGCTAATGGGGTTAAGATGTTTTGAGGCACATTGTCTCGTGCCAATTACTGTGTGGGATTGTGGACTTTTATTTATCAGCTGATACCTCTCTAATGTTGGTCTGCAAGTAACAATCAAGGATTTGCCTCAGCTGAAGCCTTGAGACCTGACTTTGGACCTGTCTGGGTATTTTCTATCCTTTTTTTTTTTTTTTTAAATGCACATCCACCGGAGGCAACCACAAGGTATGGTTTAAGCTAGAGAACATCAATGAATCCATTGGGGCAGCAGACTGAATCAAACTGAAAATTGTATAAAACAAGACCTCAGAAACTTGTCCTTCCGGATTAGACAACAGAATTGGTGTGACTTAGGCATCAAAAGCTCTAAAGTCCAGGCAAAAAGGAAAGAAAAACTCTTAGGGTTTAGTGAGGCTAAGGATAAAGTTTGACAATGGTTCTATTATGTACACTATGCAAGTACACTCAAGTGCACTTAAGGTTCATAGCATTTCATAACAAGCCTACAAAAGATAAAAAGGACATTTTATGCCTTAGATGACAAAGGGGAGATAAAGTAGGAGAATGGAACACAACAGAATGTATCACACTCAATACATTGCCCACATTAACATACCCATTTCAAGCATTTCTAAGCATGCCGCTCTCTAATCAAATAAGTAAAACAGTATGTTTCCTCTTTATCACTCAAGAATTCATCCCATCTCTATATTATCTTGCTCAAATGTATATACAGTACAGTGTGGGTGTATTTTTCCATCAGGAAATTTTAAATGTACAAAAATGAATAAAGATGCATTGTAATATCACATTAGGCCAAATGCAAATCACAGTAATGTAATTCCTTTTATTTCTGAGACACTGAGCCTCATTTAAGTGCTGTCACTTCCAGTCCATCTATTCTTCTGATCCTTTCTGGAACGGCCAGTTAAATAGCCAGTAATGCCCTTTAGCCTGTTAGTGCTGGATTCAAGCAAGCAAAGACAGACTGGGATGGACATATGGAGGGAGTCTGGCAGCATACTCACAGCCCTGATGCCAACTCCTCAAAACATTTAAACACACTTATGTGCGCATGCACACACACACATTTCGGCCATCCTTAGTATGTGAGCTGTGAGCTGTCCTTTACTTCCTGCTGTCTGATTAACTCAGAAAGTGCTCCACACAGGCATCGTGGGAAATTTGGAACTCCCTCGATTTCCCATCTCACCACTGAGGGCAGCCATCCAGGATGAAGGTTGGACTGCAAATACCCACCCAAAGAGAGGGAGTATTGTGACAGCAGATAAAGGCAAAAGCTGCAAGCACAAAGCTTTGTTCAAAGAACAGTCCGGTGTAGATCTATTTCCTCCTTCCCATCTTTGTCTTTTGCCTTACATGGGTTTGTGTCAGCTCATTGTGTGTGTTGTCTGGCGCTGTGCTGACAGCTGGCCTAAAAATCCTTTCCAAGAGTCAGAGAAGTAATATTGAGAGGCCAGACTGACAATAAAATTTCTATTTTCATTATACAGGCATTCAATAACAGAAATAATATCACTTTCCCATATGGTTTGACTGAATCTGGATTTTGTTTACTGTTTGATACAATAAGGTTTTTTCTCTGCATGACTTATTCAAATATTCAGATACAGATTCAATTCAGCACCATTCTCAGGTTTTCAATGATCATAATGGGGCATTTTAACAACTACTGGCAGCATCTGTAGCTGTCTGCACAATGAATGTCACAGGATCCAATTCAGAGAGTAGTGATGAAGTGTTCGACTGGGACAAGAAAAAAAAGGACTGCTGTGCAGCAAAAAGTAGTTACAAGAGGGGGTTAAAGTGGGCTGGAGCCCACCGGAGCTGAGCTCCCCCTCCTTAGACGTGAATTCCGCCACCCTGGAGTCAGGGGCCAAGTCAAATAAATAAATTATTTAATTCAACTTGGCAGTAGCCCAACGTACCACAGGTGATCTTTGCATACACAGCCTGCGTTTCTCTCTGTGAAGTTTTGAAATGCTCCAGAAATCAGAGCGCAATATCACCCTCTGTTGGCCCCGCCAATTTTTACACTACAACTACCAGGACAATGGAAATGATTGTAAAGCTGAAATACCCCCACGGCTCATCAACATCTAATTAACATTTTCTCGGGTAAATCAGCGCTTTGCTGGAAGAACCTCCAGCCCTCTCAGTTCTAAGTTTCAGGCTACGTCTTGGTTTTTGACTGAAAGCAAGTCTTTGTTTTGCTCTAATACATAAGCCACTGCTGTCCCACTGCTTGATAAATTGCATATGTTCAAGGCCATGTTAGATAGCTATATGTGTATTTTGCCTGTTAACCCAATCAGAATTTTCATTGAGAATAAAGCCAATACGCCATTTTCCATGTTGCCTTGCAACACTGAATTTTGAGGTTCCTCCAACTGTCAAATCCCACTTTAACCACTGGGTACATGCACTCTTTTCATGCAGCAGTGCAGCTGAAATTTCTCTCCATATGATGGAAATGTTGGAACCACAAATAAGACAGAGTGGAAATGATTTCAAACATTTTTATACTTTACAAAAATAATTCATTTCTGACCCATTAGATTCAAGGATTTAGATACGGAAAACGTATAGGGACATTTCCGTTTTCACTAAAACGGAAATGTTTTAGACTGTCTCAAACAGCTGGTTTGAGACAGTCTTTTCTTAGATATGCTACTCTTGCCAACAATGTTTAGTGTCTGTCTCTATTGTAAAAATCATACACTCCAATAAATACTACAAATCATATCAGAACTCTGTATCTGCATGGTAGCATTGGTCTAATATAATTTGATTGAATGATCTTTTATATTTGCACATTTACACCCACTATGAATGCATCTGGCACACTGTGCTAAAATGATTTGAAAATGTCATGAATATTGCTTTTCCTGCACAAAAAAGAGTTGACTGGCTCCAACTTCTTTTTATAGATTTATCACATTTGGGGTTTTTTTTTACATTTTTTTAACGGGGCCAGTAATGTCCCCAAGGGGGCATTGAAAACATTATTCTCAAAAGTGGTCATTGAGGTATTCTTGGGAGGTGTTGGCAATCCATTGTTAGATTTGGATGATGGCACTTATATCTGAGCTAGTTCCAAAATTCACCCTAGAAAAACCAGGATCTGAGGATATAGAAAATAAACCTAAAGGTACTATAGAAAGATGGCATGCTAAAGTCTTTAATTTTTTTTTTCTCTTCATGTACAGTATATAACCTGGACCTGCAAGAGCTAAAGAGTTGACCACAAAACAGAAAAGACAGACTTGTGTTGTTTTTTTGGTTTTAATTGTTATTTGGGTGGCTATACTTCGTAGAAGTTTAAAACTGAGATCTTCATGTCATTTTGGTACACTTCATGCTACAGTAGCATGCACATAGATTGTGATGTATATGTTCCGTCATTCATCTGGATGCAATCCATGTGCATGTGGGGTAGTGTTTCGCTCACCTGTTACCGCAGGCGTCGTAAGCACAGCAGTTGCTATCAATCCTCTGCTTAGCCGGTCCTGGTCCGGATCCTGGCTTTAAGAAGTATGTTGGCCACAAAATCTAAAGAATTTTAAAATGTAACAATTACTTCAATATGACAGCATTAGGCGCACTACAGCTGAAATAAACATCTGTGCAACCTGCAGTGAAATCAGAGAATCATGAAACACAAAGCTCAGGCTTAGTGTGCTATAGCATCACTGATTTCTTTTGGATGCTTATGATGTTGTTTTTTAATAAGGCTTAATTTGACTTTCATATTGCTAAGCATTGCATTTTTAATTTCTTTGCACATGGTATTAGTTTCACTACAGTATTTTTGCAACCGTTCCTAAACATACGTGAATCAAATGTGATTCAGCTCTGCAGAGACCTGGCATCAACCAAGTCATTTGATTCAGGCATGCACCTAAAAGTTGCAGGATAGTAGATCTTGAGGACCAGATGGGCATCCCTGTTTTAAAACATTGTACTTCAACAAAACTAAGGGCCATGTTATGCTTGTTATTCCCATAAGACCAAAATGGGGAAACAGATATTTTAGTTTTCAGGGTCCTCTCCCATTGAACCGTCTCCCAGTACAGGTCTGGGCTTCAAACTTTCTCTCTGCATCTAATGGTGACATTAGGTTTAATAGTATATACAGGTATTTTCTGCCTGTTACTTCTACAGTATATTATACAGTTGTTATTTAGCAAATTATACTCTTCTATTAGAGGAGGAAAAAATGTCTGTAACTGAAATAAGCTACTAACAGAATTAATAACATAAAAATGTATGAAAATTATGACATTGTTTTTGAATTGTGGATCAATAGAAAATCTTTTAAAAAACAAGCAAAATATGAAAATTGCATGTTACGTCACTCATAAGCTAATATTTTGTTAAGCAATCTTTGAGGCAATCAGTGCAATTAAGTGTTTTCTGTAACCCAGTCAGACTTCTGGTGTTTTGGCCCCGTTCAGCAAAGTGTTCTCATTGGTCCAGAACAATATTGTTTGTTTGTTTGTTTTTTATCTTTTTTTAACTCAGTTAAAACAAAAAGCAATGACTGAATTTACATGCAGCCAAATACCCTTTCATAACTGGAATATGAGCTATAACCCGGTTGTGCACTGCCATATAAGCAATCGGCCGAAACACGATTATTTTCCACCTTCTGCTCATGTTATTTCCATAGATACTGGAAGAAGCGGAAAATGGTGCATGTTTACAGCATGACGTTCTCCGTGCAGTGCGGTTTGGGTCGGGATATTCCAATTGATTGCAACTAATGTATACAGGAGTCACTCGGTCTGCTCGCACATGTACTGTAAACAAGGAATTCCAAAAGTTTCAGAAACTGGAAGCTTGACCTTAACCCAAATATTGATGGCATGTAAACACAGTCAATGTCTTATTTCACTATATCACTATTTTGGAAATTTATATACATATTTTTATACTATTTTGATTACTGTTATGAATTTTGCCTTTTCATTAAGGCAAGGGAATGAATAATTTTGCTGACATCTGTACATTTATTGGAGAACATATGAGTATATGAAAGTGGTGATCAGTGTTATTTTCATAAACAGGGACGAAGACAAAATTATTTTGCTGACACCTATTTTCTTTCACGATGACACAGTCACAGGACAGAGACAAAAACACGGCTGCTTGATGACGAAAACACAACAAGACATGCGTGAGTTTTCATTGACAAGACTGGATGAAAATGTTAGTTTCAGGTCTGTTCAGAATCTGACAATTCTGCCTATTGAGCTATAATCTATCTGTCAAGGCAATAAAGTATAAGCAATGCTGCTGCATCCACTCATTGTTTGGCCATGTCCACCACCTGCATGCATCACACATTCTGCACAACACACCTGTCGTCCAGTCTCACACACACAACATGCAGCTGAGTTTAGGAATTCAATGATGGACCACAACAAAGAGGCTCATTAACATTGGGACCCCTATCTACTGTGAAGCAGATAGTGAGGCTACATTGCTGCCTCTGGTACAAGTTTCAAACATATGATTCAATCGTATTATCAAAGCTTTTATTAGAAAAAAAGTGTTACCCAAAATGAAAGAATAACACTCAATGTTTTTTTTTATGTTTCAGAAGGACAAGAGACTATATCAGATCTGGACTGAACCTTAAATGTCATTTGCATAGAATCTGTCCTTTACTTGGTTCACATGACCTACGTTTGAAGGCAGACGAGAGTTTGCTTCTTTGATTCACATCAAAATTCATTTGCACATTCACACCTCTCCAAATGAACTAGACTTCTAATCAGAAGGGAACAAAACTTATCAGCAATTGGTCCTGCTGAAAGCATATGTAGACAGCCATAATCTGCCAATAGCATTCCGGCTAACTACAAAGTAATTGAAAGGTGACAAAAGGTCTTTTAACAGTTCTAGATTAAACCATAAACATTTCTAAGCTGTCATGCCAGTCAAATATTACTGGGCCAAATTATATTAGTGAGGGTACCAATAAATGTTTCTTATGACTGATTAATTGTGGCATTGAAAACCATGATTATTGTGAAATTAAGTAATTGTTATATCCCTAAAGGCCACTGCTGGCCAGTGAAATTATCATTTACAATGACTGAGCAAGAAGAGAAAATTCCTTTAGCATGACCTCTTTGTAAGTTATTTTTTACCTTTTATTTTGCTCAAAAGTGCATTAAACCCATTTCATTTATATTTAAGATCATTTATTTAGTTTGGAATAAGTATAAACAGGCAAAAAAAAACAGATCTTATCACCATGCCCTTATAAAAAAGCATGACACCCGCACCTGCTCCACAGCTTTCACAGATTCAAGCTTCCTCAATTGAAAACTTAGAAACCCGTGTCTTAACAAAGGGTTTGGGTTTTAAGTTCCTAATCTCCAATTCATAACATCAGGGCTTGTCATTCTTCTTCACCCTCAAGATGTTTCTCAGATAACTAAACCTGTTTGCGATTACAGCCTAGGTGAAAGCCAGCAGGTGTAGCATGAATTCCAGTGTAGTGCTCCATCAAAAATACACTTTAATCTCAGCATTGCTCCCCATCATCGGTCCATCCAACTGTTGTCTAATCCTTCTCTCTCCCATAGAACAGCAGCAGATGGGTTTGTTCCTTTGTTAATAATAAATGCTCCTAGATATTTAGTGAAGCTTCATAAATGCTTTTATACACATTTTTCTAGTGATGCTAATTTGATGTGACTCAGCCTGCAGATAACCTGTCATCCACCTGTCATTGTTGGGAACTGAAATCCTCTCTGGTTATATTGTTTAAGTGAGAATTAGAAAGAAGAGCGGGTTGGACATCCTGATCTTTCCCAGGGCTCTGTGAAGGTTAGAAAGCAGCAGGGTGCCTGCAGATCACTAAGGAACAACAAAGAACATCAACGTGCATTCACAGAAATATGTAGGAATGTACTAAAAGACAAAATAAATAAACAGCATGCTCATTCTACAGTACATTCATTGGTCTGGACATGCCCAGACATTCCTGCTCTGTCAGAAACGCAACACGCATAACAAGAAGCCATTTCTTTATGCTTCACATGACAAATGATGTCTCATAATAAGTAAGCTGTAATGAGTCGAGACTAGATTAAAAGGAAGAAACAAATCACATGGAACAAACTAACTCTGTCAGCCTCCAGTGGCACAGTGATAGTCTGATAATAAAATTATTAGTTTTTATTTTTCAAATGGTAAATATTCAACTCAATCTGAAAAGGCTTTTGAAACAGCATCATGAAAAAATTCAGCTAATTGTATAGAATTTTAAAAATTTATTCCATTTTCATTTCATCAAACAAATCACAAAATGGTTTCTTCTATGTCCATCACTGAAACCTGCTTCTCAGTCCAATCTGCTTGCTTCCACTGACTCAATGATGTTGGTGAGTTGCAAAGAAAGTGTGGATGTATCTCAATCAATCATTTACACTTTCCCTAGGGGGATAAATTAAGACTTTTTGGTTTCATTCATTTAATCTAATTTAATTTAAAACCCATTTTATTTTATCTGAAAAATATTGAGAGATAGTTTCATACTGTGCCTCTCTATTGATATGCTAATGAGCCATGAGCTAATCACCACATAGAACACTACTGAGGAAGATGAGGTCTACTCAGTGAACCAATACCTTGAAAAAAGTCTGGATCAGGAGATAAACCCAATACTTGAGATCAAATCTGGACTACTCTTATTATTTATATTCCCATACTAATCCTTCCTGATTATTTTTTTTATATAAAGCCTGTCAGTCTGGCAAAATGCCTCAATCAATCTTTACCCCAAAATTCCCTCAGTCCTTAGATGAGCGCTGTAATTCTAATGGGATTAAAGCTTTATCTGTACACACATAAGGTGACAGAGTCTTTATTATCCCATCAGAGAAGCCCTAATTTAATAACATTGATTTGGAGTCTGTTTGAAACCAGGAGCCTATCAACAAGTTACAGCAAACATGGGTGTAAAGTCCATATTTGGGTGAATGTGAAACACCTGTTTATTGAACATTTCAATATTATAGGACTGTTTTTTATTGGAGGGTCTGTACAGGTGAATATTCTCATATAGATATCATATGTTTGAAAACAAACATTTTACATTTTTAATGTTGGTTAATGAACTACAATCAGTCACCACTCCATAAGATATATCTTCTAGTACCAAATTGCACCCCGTTTGCCTTTGCAGAACTACCTTGATGCTTGCTGGCAGAGGTTGAACATGGTGTTGGAAACTGCTCCACATCCTAGATGAGAATCTACTGTTCAATTTCCCCAAATTGATCAATTGCATTGAGATATGGTAACTGTTAATGTCAACGGAGTACAGTGAACACATTCTCATGTTGGAGATGATCTGAGCTTTGCAATATGGTGCATTACCCTGCTGGGAGTAGCCAACAGAAGCTTGTACAGTATACTTTGCTGATATAGGGATAGACATGGTCAGCAATACTAGTATTCTGTGCTGGTTAAATTATGCCATGTTGCCAAGAAACCATTCCCCACTCCATTACAACACCATCAGTGGCAGCCTGGCCAATTATAAAAGACAATAGATCTATGGTTTGATATTGTTTACATAAAATTCTGACCCAAACATCTTAATGTGGAGCTTAAATGGAGACTCATCAGGTCAGGCAATTTTTCTTCCTTCTTTGATTGTCCAGTTTTGGTGAGTCTGTGTGAGTTGTAGCCTCAGTTTCTTGTTGTGTGTGTTGTGTGTTCAGAGGTGATATTCTGCATTCCTTGGTTGTAAAAATTGCTCATCAAAAGGCTATTTGGTCCAGACAACTGCTGCTCACTGGATATTTTCTCTTTTTCAGACAATTCTCTGTAAACCCTAGAGATGGGTATGTGTGAAAATACCAGTAGATCAGAGGTTTCTGGAGTATTCAGACCAACATATCCCAGTCATTCAAATCCCCTTTTTCCTCATTCTGATGCTTTTTATGAAGTCATTTTAACCATGTCTATATTATTAGATGTGTTGGGTTGTTGCTATATGATTGGCCAAATAGCTATATGAGATAAAAAATTTAACAGGTAGACCTCATGAAGTGGTCAGTGAATGTAAATTAAAGCTGCGTGTGACTGTATTTAAGATGTTTTACAAGACTGTCTGCATTACAGTCTGGAAATCTAAGGTTCCTTAATTACAGCTCTTAAAATTTATTTAAACTCTTTTAAAATGAGCAAAATCTTTGGTCCACAAATTTTGTTGGTTTTCTTTTGTTTATTTAAAAAAAAAACACATTTTTAGAAACCGCCTGAAAACACAATATCCATCTTAAGTTATGGGCGGCATGTGCTCCCTTGTTGTGCTTTCTTTTCTCATGCTGTAAAATATGTACAGACAGTGTTGTGCAGGTAGGCGTGTTATCACCCTTTCAGGGCCCAGTTGGGGGGGACAGATATATCTGGGCTCAATTAGTTGCACTGTCACGGCAGGTTGGTGTGCCAGTGGCTTGATGGTCCCAGCTACAGGCAGCTCAGCTGTAAATCAGTCTGTGTGTAATAGGCTTCGCAGCAGTCTCCAGGGCTGAGTGTGCGCTTGCGTCTGCACATGTTCCTCTGTGTGTGTGTGTGAGGCTTGCCAGAGCACAGGATGATGGCTTTCCAGCATTTTATCAGCTGTTTGGTAATGATGGCAAAGGGTGAAATTGACGCAGGCCTTTAATGGCGGCTGGTAATTTGTGTTAATGCTTTCAGCCAGAGCCCTCTGAGACTTTCAACGAGGAATTTTATGCCTCTAAATGTGTGAAAGGTCACAGCCTGCTTTATTCCATCGATCAGACGGGATCAATGCAGCTAATGTTCTTGCAGTAACTTTGTTGTTTCGCCTGGTTAGAAAATCAAAAGCATATTTATGATGGTCATTTTCTTTTCTTTTTTTCCCTTCCACCTTGACAAGCCAGTGATCTGCATGTGGAGCTGAGATGAAAGCAGCCAACAAACAAATCTTTATTCATGTTCCATCATTTAAATTTCCAGCTTTGTCCCTTTGTGGTAATTTCAAAGCCCTGTCCCCTAAAATATGTAAGTACAGACTAAAGAAAGAGCAACAATTTGGTTCAGTTTGGTGGTATTATCTCCAGCAAGCAGAGTGTAGCCTTCGCAATCAAAAAGGCGCCTTCTGCAACCGAGAAAAGAGCATGAGACACAGAGGAGGAAAATAATTAGATGACAGAGATAGACAAACATCAATAAAATGAAAGGGATACCGTATACTCCAACAGGGATGCACTGAAGAAAATAGGAAGAGACTTCCTCATTTAGGCAAGTTCCTGAATTCAATCAAAGTAGAGCACAACAGCTGTGTATTGATCAGTATTAGATCAACTGTAATTGGCTTCAGATTAAAAAAAAAAAAAAAAAAAAAAGAAAAGGAAGCTGCAAGGGATTGCTAAGCATGAGCGTTATTCAGTCTACTGACCATATCTTTCTACTTATTCAGCCAGAACAAATGGCTTTCATGCATTCATGTTTTCCCTTCTGTGCATGGCATATGAGACATCTCTTTTCTTCCAGCAGCCGACATGGAGCGCTCGCCTCTCTGGCCCATGCACTGATGCATAGCTGTATCTGTGTACTCACAATTATGTGTGTTTGTGAGCTGACAGCTTGCCCCAGCAGTGTTGTGATGGATGGAGGTTGAGGGAAAAATCTCTGGGGTGTGCAGCTGTTATAAAAACCAGACGCAGCAAGGTAGTAGAGGGAGACTGACCCAGTCACCCCATAGTCTTCCACCTCTTTTATTTATACATTACTTTCTTTTTCTCCATTTACCCCAAATCCTTCTGCCCATCTTTCATTTATCTTTTGTCAACACGTTTCTCTTCAATATCATCAGCTCTGCTTCTACTCCCACCCTTTCCATCTCTGGCTTTATTACATAGAGGAGATATAGCCGATGGGCAGTTTCTATTGTAAATTAAATAGAATAGTCCTTGACAGTAAAGAGTGGATGTTTCTTTTTTTATAAATAGGTAAAAGAAAGAAATCAAAGACCCACTTTATAACTTTTTACCCCTTAAAACTCTGCTCTCAGGACTCATTTGATGGCTTGTATTATGTGCATTTCTAGAGCTGTCGCAGCCCAGCAGCTTCAGTGCCTTGCACCTGAGAAACTGCAGTATAGAACATTCACATCCGGGACAGCGCCTGCTGAGTTTTAAAAAGTTAAAATAATGGAAACTTTCAAAAATACATTGTGATAATACAAGTGTCTTATACAAGCAGGTTTTGAAAAATTACACTCACAACAGAGCCAATTGAAAACACAAATAAGAAATATGTTCTAGCCTTCCTATACATCACAGGGAATCCAAACACAAGGCAAAAGAGATACAAGTCCCTGAATGCAACACCTTCAAGGGAATACATCTAACATACCAAACATCAGCCTCAGAGAAAACACATAATTTCTTCCTTGTTTAAAGAAAAAAAATCAAATTACAATTCAAATGTGTTCATTTAAAGAGGCTGTTTTAAAAACATCTTCGAGGCATACAGCCCCATGCAGTTCTCGGCTGCGGCAGGAAATGATAAATTATAAAAGGGGCCTTACTTCATTAGAGGGTGACATTATTTTGAGAACAGATATTGCGCTATGAGACAGAGTGTACAATAACACAATAACAACCATCACCCACCGCCTCCCACCTCAGCCTCTTGCTGTCGACAGCCCAGGATTGGATATTTTGCAGCGTGCACAGGAATGTGCACTGTACACAATACTGTACTGCACTCACAATAATACAAGAACATATTTCGCAGTGTAGGCCATAATTACCCCCCCTCCAATCCCCCTCCAATCCCCCCTCCGGCGTAATTTAATCCGCCAAGTGCATATTCAATTCCGATCCGGGTTTCTTGGTGTGCTGCGAGGTGCTGAGTACGATTGTCTCTGAAATTGGATTATGATAACCTGTCACCACTTTAATTCCATAAGATATTAAAGGTGGTGGTGGTGCAGGGGAGTGGAGTGAATCAAAAAGGAGGTAGCAGTGGCAATGGTGGCAAGGGCCTCAGCATGGAGAGAGATGTGCTAAATGCATGTTTCATTCTGTGATTCCTCAGGGGAAGAAGGGAATAATGCATGTCTACTCTGACCTCCAAACTGTTTATTTCCTGATCTTTGACATACCCTTTAAATATCCATTAATAGACACATTGAGGGGGAGTCCAGGAGGGTGAAGGTGGGGTGGAGCAGAGGCAGGGAGGCTGGAGAGACTTATACTCATTCTCTATGCTGGTATTGCTTCTTTGCTAAATACGGCAGCAGATTTAATCATTGTTTGTTTCCCTTAGCCTCAAAGCAACTGAAAATCCAGAAGAAAAAACCCTTATCCATACAGAGACACACAGAATCCAGTTTAGACATTTTCAAGTTGATTTATTTTTGGTTTTTGAAAAGTAAACCTATCTACTACAATAATTTCAGGAGCAAAATCACTCTTTGTGGATGCTCACACTTGATACAGTAGTAGTGATAACAATAAATAATAATAATGGCCACATTATATTCAATCAAATCTAGTGGAGCACACTTTTCAATTGATTGCATATCAATGCTTCTTGTCTCAAACTGGATCAAAGACAGATCTTTGATCCAGTGATAATGCTCTGATTATTGAATAAATGCTTTTTTTACAACTTCAGTCAGTCAAACAACATGCAACAAACATACTCCAGAAGGTCCCCTGTGAATCCAGAATATATTCCTGAATAAGTCAAGACAGAATGAAATGAAAAAATGAGCAGGTTTCTCCCTACATTTTCGCAAAGCCATGCAACACTATGAAATTTTACTTCAAAAGGAGCTTGTAGATGTCACTGGCTATTTCTCTGCCTTCAAATGAATGATACTGTCACTCTTAGTGGTGTAGTTTGGAAGAGGATACCCCAGTGTGTAAAGCACTGCATCTCTGTGGAACCTGCTTGACTTTGGATTGTGACAGACACTGTGATCCGCATCAGCCAAGATCACACAAAGACAGCATAAAGAAACACATGCTACATGTCTCGTGTGTGACTCAGGACTGTCACAGAAATGTGAGGTCTCCTTTTAGAAAACTGCCTCTGAATCTCATTTATAGTTCAGAATCTTTTAGCAATAGGTCACAGATGACATTGTTCTCAGAAACAGCTCAAGCTGCATAATATCTTTTAAAAGTTTGCTGGTTCATGCATAATTTGCATATAACTCTTGTCCCTCTGATACGATCTAATCTAGTCATCAGTTTAAGTGCCATACTCAAATCTAACTCATTGATTTAGCTGCTATTTTTCATTAATTGCTTCTATAAATTTACATAACAGCAAATAATGCATTTGTGTTTAATTTGTAAGGGACAGTATTAAATCGTATTTAGAGGCCTGCAAAACTAACGGTCTGTGCTTACCTGTATTTTAATGTGTTGAGTAAATACCACTTCCATAACGTTCGTTAAATCAAAGAATGAGCTAAATGGGTGCAAAATATTCAAACTTACTATGATCTCTAAATATTGAGAAAAGTGGACTTGATGGCAAGCATTTTTGTCTTAGAAATATACATTTTATAACTACTCTCAGGTGCTTATTCTTTTTTCTTTCAGGTTGACATTCTTCTCTGAAAATCAAAAGCTGGCTTGTTTCAGACAAGCCCAGTTATTGCACAGCCATATAGAGGTCGCAAAGACACAGGCCTTTGTAATGCCAACCGTCAGAGAAGATTAAAAAACATCTCTGTGTCTTCCTCTTTTTTCATCATGGCAGATACATCACAAAGTTGAGGGTGGGGGGTGAGGATGTGGGCAAGGAAATGGCGCTTGTTTCTTTTTCTTCAGAGATCCGTTTTAGAAGTTGGCACGACTTCCACTCCGCTGAGTCCTCCCCCTCACAAGGCCTTTTCTCTTCATTTGATGTCTGTGTCAGTTTCTTTCTGTCTCTCCGTCTTTCTCTAATTTAATAATCTGCTTTGAACTTTGTCGTGCAAAGGCCTCACTTTGTTGGCAGAGGAGGCAGGAGAGGCAACACACAGGGAGTAGGCTGGGTTGAGGCGGGAGGGTGACAAACTAATCTCGCCTTGTCCTGTATTTGCTGTGAAAAGAGCGTGGAGATGTGACGCTTTGGCTTCTGTGGTTTAAATCCTCGACAGCTGGTATCAAACTTAAAAAGCACCTTTGGTTTTGAGCTTCATCTCCATGTTCTTGCAGTATGTTACATTTCAACTGAGCAGTGTGTAGGAATAGGTTCTTCACAACTACTCGAGAGTAAAACCAGGTTGCAAAAAGCACAATAATTTGAAATTCACTAATTACTTATCAAAACCATAACAATGAGCACTGGGTTATTGTCGGCGATGAAACTAAGAAATGTTTTTTACAAAATCATGATTTTCAGGTGAGGAAAATAATGGTCAATGTGAGTCTCAAACATGAGCAGAAACATGAGCAAAGACACCTGAAGGGAAAAACAGAAATAATCTAATGCACAATTAAACATCTGGTTTCTGCACATGCAATTAATGCTTCAGAACTATAAATATGTCAGATGTCCAATTGCATTCCCAAAATGTCTGAAAGTTTAGTTAAACTATCTGCATCTGTACTTTCATCTGTTGAGTGTTGTCACTACGAGCTACTGTATGTTGCTTATGATTTTGAAGCTCTAGCCTCATTTTATTGCATGTATAATTTATATATAAGAAAACTATAGTGGACAAATGCATTTCATTGTAACATTTATCGATGTGGTGAACAAAACATAACGAAAATAAACAAAAACTAGTAATGATGTGCCAGATTTCTTTTCAAGAAGTGAATGAGTTTAAGTCGGCATTAATTTGCCAATAATCAGGTTTTACAGCACATTAAATGAAAGTTTTTATATTTTAGATAATTTGACTGAACTGGGCCACTGCAGATTTTCTCGTCTTCGTATTCAAAATCTTTTGTGCTTCTTTTGCAGTATATTTTTGGCTATTTTTCTCATAAACACCCATTCTATATTGACCTACAATAACAGCATACAATACAATATCATACATTCTTATAATAGATTCTTACTTTCAGGGAATCACTGTGTTTTTACAGCCTGCAAAGGGACACTTTTCTATGCATGTTGTGGGTACAAAGCAGCAGCTTTCATGCAAATGCTACATTGTAATGATTGTCCATCCATTGTTCTTTTCATCAATGGCACTTTAAAATGTGTCAGTTATCAAATTTCATAATTTTACTATTATTAGGGGATTGAAGAAAGCCGAGGTCTCTCCAGTCGTCCAGCAGCATAGGTCCATCAGCACAGTGCAGCCCAGCACATCAGCAGCAGTTCAGTGCAGCTGTTACCATGTGTCTGCTCTGTAAACCTTTAAATACTGTAGCACTTCTCAAAATGACTTTTTTAATTTGAAATATATTTGTCCATGTGTAGCCTATGTAGATAGTTTAACATCCCATGTTTCCCCTGTCTTAGGTGATCTCTTCCTGATCATATATGTTTGTTTTTTTACTTTGGTCTTTGTCTCAGTGTACTTTTTAGCCTGTTAGTTTGCAGTGTTTCTCTGTGTTAGTTAGCCATGTTAGATTGCTATGTGTGCATTGCCTGTTATTCCAGCCTGTATTCTTTTCCTTTTTGAGAATAAAGCCAATAGTTTTTTGCAATCATTTTCGTAAATTTTCCCTACTGCGCCTCAACACCCAATTTTAGAGCTCCTGCACCTGTCAAATCCCACTTTACCACTGCTTAAGACGAATAATTTGTTCAAGCCAGGATAATAAAATGTTGTGATTGACTATATCAAAAGCGGCACAAAGATCTAAGGGACTAAAGTAGAAGAATCCCCAGAATCTGCATCATGTAAAAGATAATTAAAAACTGTTAAAAGTGTAGAATTTGTGCTGTGAAGGACTGGTAAAGACCATTAAGGCCTTAATCATATAAATATGTCTCCAACTGAATAAAAATAATTTTCTCCAGTAACTTGGAAGCAAAAGGAAAGAGCAGTCTCTTTCCTTAGTCTTAAGTGTGAAAGAACTTTAGAATCCTGGCATGGCTTTTTAAAAAGAGGCTGAATCCACACCACATTATAGATCAACAAGAATAACCCCAGATAGACTGTGGTTTATCAAGGAGAACACTGCTGGGCCAACAGTCTCAAAAACTTCCTTAAGCATGTGAAAGTGCATAATATCTAGACTACAAGTTGAGGCAAATTTGGAGATCTGGAAAGACCTTGGCTACGCTTACATGATATTTTTTAATTCAGAATTAAGAAATATAAATTAAATACTTCGGAAGTGAAATATTTTCCTTCAGATTTACATGGAAATAACTGTGCATTAAGGTTTACTTGAAAACATATTTTCTGAATTCTGCTCTAGATTAGGGGGTTCAAAAGGGTCCTGATAGGGGCAGAAGTGAGGTCCTTACATCTACCGGGAAAAAACAAACAAAATCTGCTTCCTGCTTCATTTCCTACAATAAGAAAAAACAACATAAAAAACATTTTTGCTTGTTTTGGATTATAGTTTTGTAGTAGCAGCTAGTCACCAGCATACTACTGTACTTCATTTTCACTTTCAGCGCTCACTTCAGATGACCAGCACCGTTTGGTCATCATGGCAACAGGATGAGGGGGCAAGCATGCACAGAGCCTACTTCCTTTGTGGAGTAAAACTGACACCTTTGCAGTGAAAGGTAATAGACCTTCTTTTATTTTTGCATGATCAGCTACTGTAAATGATTTACAGTGTATTTAGGGTTTTCATCGCGCTGCCTTTGAGTTTGTACTGTTGAATTGCTAAGGTTATTTTAAACCATTATTGATTGGTTTAATTGTTTTTTTAACAGGCAAAAGGAGGAAGGACAAAAAGCAGCTGAGTTTGAGTTTCGTATCAAGATCCAGTCATTTAGAATGGGCTGGTCAAAAAGTTTGGATGGCGATTTTTAAGTCCTACACAAGTTACGATGTGCAGTTATGATTGTTTAAAAGAATTGTGTTGAGCAGAGTTGCTCTGTGAATAACTTCAAGACAGTTAACATAACCTGCTCAAAAAACCTGTGAAATGTGTATAACCGACTGAGGATAGATTTCACTGACTCACTGTTGGCAGCGGCCGTTCAGTTTTGGATCCAAAATGAAACATCTCAACTTGCGCTTTTCTGACTCCAGCAACATAATTGGACACAAGTTCATAAAAAGTACAGCAACAAAACGATGGAAACTCGGAAGAAAGTGCTGCTCTTGCATTTTAACTACCCTGTGATGCTCCAGCTCTGCAGTCTTCTTAATTTTACTCCCTGAAGATATTTTTCAGAGGGAGTTCACAATCCAGGGAAAATTCATGTGAAAGATATGAGTGTGAACAGAATTTTCGTTTCAAACAGAGTAGGAACTGAATCATTTTTATCTGGCCAGAGATCACAAGATTGGTTATATATAGTCAAAACATTAAGCTTGATAGAGAAAAAGTATTTGTTAGCCATTTTGAAAATACCATGATTAAAACTCAGATTCCTCTTTGGTGAAATGGCTAAGAGGAAATACACGAAGAGGAAATGCATAAGGTATCATGTAGGTTTAAGATGCGTAAAGCTACACGATACTTTTAAGTTTTCTGTAAGCAAGACTTGGGCTTTTTTATATCTACATAATTCTGTATTTATTGAGGTCTAAATGTATGGCGCGGGAACAGGGCCAATATTAAGACTACTGCGTATCCGCCGGAGGCTACATCAACTCCTAAGCCATCCACTGATCAGGTCACTGATAGTCCGGCGCTGGTCACTGACCCGTCGGCGCTGATAACTGAGAAGGAGACTACTCACGTTACTTGGGCAGCGACTCATTCGATCTTCTATTGGAGAGGCTAACGACTAGCATCCCGAGGCTGGTCACCCACTGGATCGTATA
>JAVQJG010240032.1:0-19498 GCA_036024015.1 Craterocephalus amniculus | reverse complement strand
GATAGATAGATAGATAGATAGATAGATAGATAGATAGATAGATAGATAGATAGAGTCCAAAGTCTTGTTATTAAGCTTAAACAAATCACACGGGCAGAAACTCCTGAAAATCTGTAGATTTAAGCATTTATCTATATGATTTCAAATGTTAGGAGTGTGGCAAAGAAAAACTTCAGTTGTGGAAGGAGTGTTTTCAGCTTATGAATCTCATCATGGGACAGTTAATTGCTTTCTTAAAAATAACCTCGGGAGCTTTGCATGTTTGGTTTTCCTGTTAGTGCTCCTGAAAGGTAAAAGTTAGCATTTTTTTAATTCACTCTGCCATCTTTGTAGTGTTTTGGTGTCATGATGAAGGGAGCATGCTACAAGTGGGAGGTTCCTTCAGAGGTGACAGCACCAGAAGAAAAAGTATGATTTAAACTTACCCTCTGAAGGGAGAACAGTTGACTGCAGTCATATTTTTGTGACAAATCTGCTGAGGATTCTTCCAACACAAGATCTGTTACTCAGAGCAAAACCAGTTCTGGTAAAATATTCAGAATAACCAGTGTGCATTTATTACAGGATGCAGAGGGATTCTGGGGATACGTTTTATCAGGACATGATGGATGCAGACTGAGCAGCTTCACTCTCAGTTCCCTGCAGCACCAGAGCTTAGTTCCAGTAAACTCAGCCCTCCCACGCTGCAGCTGAGAGGGTCTCACACTAAAACTCAAAGTTAACCTCACATGAACCTTTACAGTTACGCCTCATCCTCAGCTTCTTCTCAAACTGAAAACACTGTGGTCATCAGTTTATTTTCTCAACAGGAAAACAAAGGAGTTTTAGTCCTCAGCTGGAGAAAACGTCTTTCTAACCCACCTCCGCTGAATGTGACCTCTTAGTTCTGATCCACACACATCCTGTAAGTCCTACATGCAAAGGATCAGATAAGAGATCCTCAGGGTGTTCTACTCAGGTTTGTTCCCAATGCTCCCAACATTCCCAACATTCAAAATGCACTGAATTGGAGAAAAACACCTGGACGTCGCTGCTCAGTTAATAATCAGCAGTTCTCCCCAACACAACCTGAACAATAATGAAAAAGCAGGAAGAAGAAAACTGATGCGATCACACAAATATATGAACAAATTAAGAAAAGTTATGCAACATAGGAGGTCAGGGGTGTGATATGTATAATAGTTCTTTTTTTTGGTCTTTTTAATTTTTGTTGACATTTTAACATCATCGCTTCACCCGTTGATACCCCAGCAGTCCATGGAGCTTCCTCCACACTGCCAAACAGATGGATTGTGAGAGATTTTTTCTACTGCAGATTTTGTGGTCCAGGAGCAGAGAACAGCATTAACCAGTCATCTCTGGATCTATTAAACCCCCAAAATGTCAACATTTTTTCATTGTAAATAAAGACAAAACAATATCGCAATAAATATATGAATGAATAAAGAAAATAATGCAATGAAGGGAGGCACAGGGTGTACATCCATAATCCTAATGCATTAACGAGCGGGTCGGGGGTCGGGTCGTGGGTTACGTATAAACGGGTCAAGGCCAGATTTGGTAGCTGATATTAACAGGTCAGACTTTGTCAGAAGTTAGGGTGGGTACAGGTTGGTAAACCTGGACCTTTGCAGGAATCTGGTCTTGGGGTTTCTGACTGGTGTAAGAACACAAGCTGCTGACTTTGATTTTCCTCCAATCCAAACCAAACTCAGAATTCACTCCTTCTTCTTGATGCTTTACCACAGTTGGACTACGTCCCTTTCTTTCGTAGCTACAGGCAGCTCTGACTTGGATGGTGTCAGTCATCTGTCCCCACCCTCACAGCCCCCCTTTCAGCATCACCTTGTTGAATTTTTTTGTATTTTCTCTAGGGCTGTCAGTTTAGTATGTTAATTAGATTAATTAATTACACTGCAAATAAACGTGTTTAAAAAATTTACGCAATTAATTCAGAGTGGCATGAGCATTTTAAATTTGGCCCACTGAATGACCTGGGCAGTGGGTAATGTGCCTAAAGATGTTTGACAACTGCCAGTAAGGAGAAGGAGAAGGAGAAGAAGGAGGAGGAGGAGGAGAAGAAGAAGAAGCAATAGGGAAGTTTCAACTGGAACGGCATCCTGAAGATGGATTTCCGGAAGGAAAGTCGGAGGAGCCTCACCAGACCCGACTTCCCATTTCAAGGTGTCTGCATTATGGGTCCCCACACAGGTTGGGTCACAGCAACAACAGGTTGTTTTTCTGGTTCACTCTCATCCGATGACCTGGAAAACAGGTGAAATATGTGGAGGAATGAATACCTGAACTGCGCATTTCTCTTCCCGATTTTCCTCTGAGGGGAGGGGGAGGAGTCCCTCACCTTAGGGAACTTGGGTGCAACACAGTCATATGTCAATGGTTCCTCACTTCAGTTCCTCATGAATTTAGGTTATTTCACATTCAAAATATTAGATAAATATATCACAATATTTTACACAGTCAGTTTGACTATTATCCTGAGACACAGTTAAGCAAAGTAAGGAAATTATAAACAAAACCATAAATATTTTTTGGGGCTACCACATCTGCGTTGTTTACATTACAGAAGCCCCTATAACATCACGTTTATTTGCACTTCTGACCAGTTTTTGTTGCATTAAATCAGCTGTACATGTAGTATTGTTGGAGATAAATGTAGGGAGATGTTGCTGTAGTGTAATTCACTTTTTTGTGCACTACGATGAACTCATGAACTACGACACTGCCGTCAGCTGTAACGAGATGCAAACCAGGTAAACAGCTGTGCGGGTCTTCTCAACGGCACTTTATTGTTTAAAAAAGGCTGTTTTCTTTTTGCGGATGTTGTAAAACAGCTGATGCTGCTTAGAAACGTTTGCAGGTCTGTTATAGCTGTTTTGTTGGTTCAAAATAACAATTGCCCCTAAGAAATGGCCATAATGTGGAAGCTGCCTTATCATTTTCCCAAGTTGTGAACTGGAACGCATTTACTCGGGCGTGACGTCATTCTCCAGTTACGACTTCCCAGTTCCGAGGTAAAGGGAATGCATAAGACGCAGGAGGAGGAGGAGGAGGTGAAGAAGAAGGTGTGTCGTAAGCCCACCTGTATCACTGGCCAAAGCGTGGTGTGGACGTAATGAGTGCGACACAGGGGAGCGTTGCTAGGGCCTTCGAATGACAATTTTCTTTAAAAAAAAAGTGTTCTTTCAGGTGTTTCGGAGCAGGGTTGTATGAAAAGCCTAAAAGCGTGCGGCCCTTGAGGACCAGCGTTTCCCATACTGCTGTAGCAGCTATGAGATTAAAATGTGAATAATTAGATTAATTAATTACAAATGCTATAATTTATTAGATACAATTTTTTAATCGACTGACAGCCCTAATTTTCTTTACATTTTCCATTTTTTTTCCTTTTTAAAAAAGATTTTTATCTCAAGGAAAATGGAAGCAGAATGTGGCTTCAGTCTGACTTCTCAGTGGTGAGCTTCAGGAGGAGGCTCCAGGCTCTGCAACGTGAAACATCAAGACTGCCAAAGCTGTTATTTATACTAACGATGCCCTTAGTAAATATTATTGTTTACAAAAAAAAGCAAACAAAACTACTACAATATTGAATTTCCCTCTGGGATTAATAAATCATTTTTCATTTCATTCATTTTTCTAATCGTATTCATCACAGTCTGAAAACAATCACTCGGCTAATGAAACCAACTGATCACACCAAATCTTCTCTACTGTATGATTCATTCCTGAGCTGCACTAGGAGGAAAACCTTCATCAGAACCAGAACCAGGAAGGAAAACTTCCCCTCCAAATTGAGGGCCATCCTGTCTCAGTGATGCTGTATGGAATTCCCTTCTCTATCAGATCCAAAATGCTGCAGAGAGGGTTCTGATGAGAATGATCAGCAGAAGTAATATTTCTCCAGTTTTATTTTCTCTCCCTGTTAAATCTTGAATAGAATTTAAAATTCTTCTCCTCATATAGTTCTTAGTGCCGAAGCTCCTTTGGGTCATGAAGATCTCAGAGTTCCAGATATTTTCAACGGAGCGCCTCATTTTCTGCAGGTTAACTGGTGGATCATAGAGGTTCTGAGTGGCAGACAGAGCATTCAAATATCAGACCTCTTTTTGTAGCCCCTGCTCCCCGATTGGCTTCGGAAAGCAGACAGCCTCCCTTCCTTTCAGACTCTTTGAAAGGAGCTATACCTGTACTTATTTTAATCTTTCTAAGAAAAATGGTTTCTATATTTTGTGGTAAAAGGGGGAAGTCCATAAAAATTAATGACTCACCGATTGCACATATGTAAGAGTCCAGGCCATTTTAGTTAGCGAAAGCAGCTATAGCTAGTTTGGACCCTCTTTGTCGGCCAGTGGGGTTAACTTCCGGAACTTCTGGATTCCGATCAGCCAGTAAGAGCGTTCCCCTAGGAACCTGGAAGTTCTGGAAGTTAACCCCATTGGCAGAGAAAGAGCGTCACTCCAGAGCTAAAAACTAGCCGCTCTCGCTAACTACAGCGGCCTGGCTTAATATGAGGTATAACTCCTGCAGATTTGAAGCCACTTGTAAATGTAATTTTTAAAAGTTTTTTTTTTCTGGTTTATTTAATTTATTTCTTTTAAGCATTTGTTTCAAATGTTATTTTAACTTCTTTTTAAATGCATTTTGTTGTAGGCTATATGAAATGTAGTATAACTCCCCTTGTCTGACCGAACAACAACTAAACAAGTTACCAAAACTGACACTAAACAGGAAGTTGATTAATGAAAACAAGGAAGTGAAATAATTTGTGGGAATGTGTCTCATGTCTCTCCTGTGATTTCAACCTTCCTCCAGTCCAGAGTCATCATGAGGATTGTGTCATGTGCTTTAAAGAATAGATTTCACAACATTTACCAGCATTTCATGACAGCTGGCGGTCAGTGTTACACTACGTCAGACAAACACCCTGACGGCCCTGGGAATGGAGATTTGTTGCCTGCAAGGCAAAATCTTCAGGCATACCCACAACCTGGACCAGGACTCAGACCAGGTCTGAGACCAGGACCATGGCCGGGGTAGCTATAATGTTAAAGCTTATTCGCTGCCGTCAGATTATACAGTTTGGGGTCAAACAGAGAAACATGAGACGTAAAGTGATGATTAATGAGGTCTGCTTGTCTTCAGCAACAGCATCCAGAATCTTGTCACCCTCTGTGTCTCTGTCCTGTCCCTCTGTAGAAGTGTGGATTTATGTGTGCATGTTTGTCCCTCTCTGGCCGTGCTTCTGAGGGCTGAGGGAGACAGACGGGGTCTTTGACTTAAGCAGTGATGCTGTCACAGCGAGTCACACAGGCCTGGCTTTGTCTTCTTCCTCTTCTCTCCTTTGCTTTGGCTGCACTCACTCGCCAGGTTTCCTGTTGCTCAGGGAATTTCTGAAACAGTGAGAAGTGTAAATCAAGACAGAAAAATCAGCAGTTTCCAGAAACCCTAGAGGGAAATCAGAAAATGCAAAGAAGATTTACAAAGAGGCCTTTTTCTATGGAAGAAGCCTTTTACCCTGCCTACAGACAACTCAGAGGAGCTACTTAACCAAACTTATGGAAAGGTCAAGAAAACTTCTGGAGTGGGAAGCTTCACATTAACTTCTTAATCACTTCCAACAGTTTTCCTCACTGCAAAGCTTCTCTGAAGCCTCCGATTTAAACATCAGCATCCCACTGGGCTACGATAACTGCACCAGAAGAATTAGACCATAGTGCTCCAGATATAGTTCCTGCACATACATGAAACATCTTCAGTCTGTAACACATCAAAACATGAAGCCGGAAATGGAAAATGTCTGGCCGTACAAACAAAATGCTTCCTGTTCCACAGCAGCACTACTTCCTGTTCAGGTGTGTTTGATTGTTGTGAGATGTGAGATGGTTGGTTTAGCTAAATTCATCCCCAACCCCAGATCAGTACCAGGACCAGGATTCAGACAAGGTCTGAGACCAGAACCATGGATTTTGACTGGGACCAGGAATTAGATCGGGAAGTGGGCACTCTGAGAACATGCAGATTCTTACAAGTTAAACACTTAAACACCATCCAGCCTTAAGAGTCAGATAAATAACAAATAAATAAATACATATTTTTTATCCTGTTTTTCTTTCCCCCTCATTTTTTAAAGATACTTCCCTATCCTTTTGTCCACTATCATTCTTCTCATTATTGCTCTACAACATCCAATCATGTGTCAGCCTGTGATTATTTCCTTCCATCACTTATCATCAGCTAATCACACGGATCAAAGATAAAGATCCAGCCCACAAGACAGAACGAAACAGCACACTATTGTTTGGGGGTGATGGTGTTCCTTCCTCCTCTCTGAATTTCTCTACAATGGCCAGTACCTCTGCGATGGGCTAGCGACCTGTCCAGGGTGGACCCCGCCTCTCGCCTGATAATAGCTGGGATAGGCTCCGGCCCACCCGAACTGGATTAAGCGGTACAGAAACGGCATGGATAGTACCTGCTTCGTTATTCATTCCTCCATTACATCTACATATGGTCAACCACTGCCAGGTAGTCTGTTAAGGCAGCTGGGGTGCTCGGCTAACATTATTTCTTTTCATTGTACAACATTCCCCAGCTTCTCAGTTCGATTTAAATCTTCTGTAGACCTTCGAATCATCTCAGCAATGTATGATCTGAGCATTTCATACTGACGTCTACACTCAGATGAAGTTGGCAGGAGGCAGCTGGCAGGAGGCAACATCACATCAAGTTTAATTTAAAAGAGTGGTGAAGTTATACAGAGTAATAAAGATTTTAGAGATCAATGTAATTCCCAGGTTAAGTGAAGAGAAAAACCCTGGAAGAAGCATGTGGGGAGAAAGAAGTATGGATTGTGTCTCTGCTCATGGCCCTCTGTCCTCTGCTGCCTGAAACCCTCATCAGCTCCACTGTCTCAGTTTTCATCAGCATCCCTCTATCAATAAGCCACACTCATCCAGTCCAAATGGAATCTGATATTGTCATGTAAATCCTGGTGAGGTGGATCACAGAGTCACAAGGTCAAATGCTCTGTTTGCATTACAGGTTTTCTGCTAAATAAAAGCCATATTTAATAAATGTTGACAGAGTACAGTTAAAATTGCAGGTGTTTAGTGCATAAGCCAAAATTCTTGTCGAATCTCATCCAACCAGACTCTACTATGAGGAGGATGGAGATACAAAACATTGTGGTCTTAATTTATGAAAGATTTCAGCCTCTTCAAACAAAACTCTAAAAACACCCTGCAGCTGATTTACCGACCTGTCGCATCCAGGAATGCACCTGCAAAACGGTCACAACCACGCCACAATGCAGTTTGCTTTTGTTTTGAATGAATATCCAGCCTGGGCGTTTCTCCTGGAAAATGCAAAATACTGGGACGAGTGGTTCAGAGAAATCAGCTTGCATCGAATTTACTACATGTGAAATGGATTGTGCTGGATGTTTTGCGGCTATATTTAGCACTTCTGAAAGCATCTGTCAATGGCTGCAGCTGGATGAGAGACATTGATTACATGCTGCAGGATTGCTGACGAGCATCATTCTGAATCAGAATGTTTTCTCATGATGGTTGGAAGATGATGACTGAACTACTGGAGCGAAATCTTTATATATAAGCAGATGTTTTGTGTGAAATTTTAATCACAGCTGTTGTTTAGACAAATGTCAAAAGGAGGTGCATTCATATTTATTATGTCTATCACAATGATGGTAGAACATGTGTCAGAACATGTTTCAGTTTGTGAACATGCCTTGTTCCACAAGTGGGTCATACGGTTAAATCTGCTAAGCGCAGTAAGCGCGCTGCACCTGATGCTCAGTATTGGTCAGCGGAATCTCTTCTGTCTGCCCCCACCTGGTTATTTGCTGAGGCTTTATTACTAGCTTTGTTGTTCTCCATCTAATATCTTGACCTCTTTTCTTAACCTCATCTGATGTTCTTGTTTTTCTGACTGCATTTACTTTTTGTCAAATATTCTCCCACATAGTCCCTCAGGCTACATTAAAATGTATTTGACATTTTTCAATTCACGTCTTAATATTATGGTCTCCATTTATTTTCCCTTTGCACCTTGTGTCCTTTTGTTCTACAGCTAATCTTTTATGCAATAAACCTCATTTAAATAAGGCTGTTTGTATAGGAGATCACCTGCAAATCATGGAAACACAGGTGCATTTTTTCTTTGTTGGGCAATTTATTTTGCACTCGCTGTTTGGAGTTTGATAAATCAGGGCCTGCGCAGTTTTTTTTCATCCGGTGATGTGTCATCTCAAAAAAAGTGTTTCCGTTACACTTTTGTGATATAATCGTATGAAAAAACCCTCATGATGGCACAAAACATTTTAGCAAAATTTGAAAGTTTTTTCCATGAACAGTTTTTCATTACAATATTTTAATTTTGCACAATTCCAGGGATAATAGAAACTCATTTAATAATCTAGAGACCAAATGCCAACATCTGCCATGGATTTTGTAATCTTACATGTCAAGGCGTCTTTCAGTGATGATTTGGCTGAGGTGTCAGGTCAATGTAGAATAGAAGGGATTATCTTTATGGTCATATGTACAGTAACTTCACAGGCAGTGGTTTTTTCCCACATCTATCACAGCTGTGCCAATTTCTGGCTTCTCTTTCATCTCCTATTGTCAACAAAAACTTGCAGGTTTCCTCACCTGGACCAAGCAAAAGATCAGCACACTGTTGTCTGGTCTTCATCAATAATTGACTCAGGGAAGGTTTTCCTGTAAATCCAAAATAAAACTAAAAACCTTATCAGCTCATTTCAATGCAAATTTCTGCTGCACCAGAAAGTAATGTTTACTGGAAACACCGTGTTTCATATTGTTTTCTGTGCTTTCGGAACCTACTCCATCAGGACTTCTTCCTACTCAGACACCAGAATTTCTGCTTCTGATACAGGGGCCATTGAGACCACTGGTCCTGAATCACAGATATTTTATTTTTTTTAAAACATCTAAACATTAACATTAAATTTTAAATGGAAAAACTTTCTTGAACCTTCTCCTCTTCGCATGTGAGCAAGATGGAGGAAGCTGACACTAATTCTGTTTTTATTTCCTTTTTCTCACCATATTGATCCTTAGGATAGCTTCTGGTTTTCCTTCTGATTAATCATCAGGACTGGATCTCCACCATCACAAAGGCATTTTTATTTTCAGCTGCAGCCTCATTAACAGGTGATGAATGATAGCTAGTGACTTTAATATCTTTAATACTTTTGTGTAGCATAAAATATGGGGGAATACTGTGGATGGTAGAGAAAGGAAAAAAGGATAAGTAGTTTTCAGCTAATTGGTTCTGTCTGAAGTGAAGCTTCACTCTATCAATTTTTTACAGTATACAACCTAACAGAAGGAAATACGGTAACAGGAAAGAGGACCACTTTCAATTCCCATTTTTATTTCCATGTCCCAGTTGTCCAAAAGATTTAATCCGGATATAAGTCATCCGGATTTGGTAATCCCATTTTTACCATGGAGGATCACGTAATCCATCTTACTTTTATCCTTGTTGTTCAAAGCAATTTAAGACTGGATAACGCTGATCAAGATGCAGATTTTTCATGATTACCAAATCCGGATAAAAGGTGCTCTAAAAGGGAATAAATAATCCAAAATGAAGAATAACAGACTGATATTATAGCTTCCATTTAAGTTTTTATTTCAAAAGACAGACAACTGAAAATATAAATAATATGGAATTGTTCATTTCTTTTAAAAAGTCATCTAACCCACTGAAATTAAGCTATTTTTTCATAAATACATTCACAACTCCGTTCCCGTTGTACCACCGCTCTGAAGCTCTCTATAACTGTGTGTTCTCTATCAGCTTATTTTATTTTAGGCCACACATTTGAATCAGACAAGCTATCTTTACCATTCATAAAATTCGGATTACCTGTGAATATAAAGTAAATAAATCAAATTTAAGGAGAAAATTGGAAATCTACTTTTGGTTTCCAGTTTCTGGGGGATGTCATCCATTGTGACAGTTGAGGTTCTGTCGCTGCGCCTCTGATTGATTATCTGGGATATCCCTTTGGCTGACTGGTCCACATTACTCATCTGGGAGGGTTTGGTTTCAAACCCTGCCCAGCCCCTCCTTTGTCCTGCCACACTGTTAGCATCTCATCTCACTCGAAGAGATGCAAAATCCAGAAAAAATAACAGGACTTGTACTCAGATCCCACATGTTGCTCCAAAATTAGTTTTAATCTCCCATCCAGACCTTCCTCAACCTTCGAAAGGAATCAAATCGCTGACCTGATGCAGATACAAAGATCATTCCAAGAATCTGAAATCTGCCTGTAGTTCGACACCCTGACTTTTAGAGACTCCTTGGATGAGCATGCAGCATGCAGCTGGTTAAGTAAGAGAAATATAATGGCTGAGGGGTAAAAAAAACTAAGTGACAGTTTGAGCTGAAATAAGTATTTAATTAGTATGTCTTGTCTGTCCCATTCTTTTGTTTTCTGGAGCAGAATCGGTCTGTTACTGAAAGATTTTATAGAGGCTGAGTGTGGTTTAGGCAATAGTTTTTATTTATTCAGACTCCCAGCAGCCTTCCTGGCCAGCAGCTTCAGCGAAAACCTACAGAACAAGCAGTCTTCTCAAACAGCTGAAACTACTGACGTGTTGTGGCTTGAAGGTCTTCGTCTGTGGAAATTATTCTTCAGCTGTTATTTTTTTTCCAATAAAAATATTCTTAAACCTTTTCTTGACAAAGTCTATATCTTCTACATCCTGCATGAAACGACATACCCACAATAAAATAAAGTATTAAGTATAACGAGATATATGTTAGTGTGTCAGAATAAATTCACCTGAAGCTGCTTTCATCAAAACCCAGTGGCTAGAAGCTCAATTCACATAGAAACTACTATGGCAAATAGTAAAGTTAGAACTGTTTTCACATTTTACCAATGTTTGGTCTTTTAGCTGAGTTTCTCCCCATCATGTTGCTGCTACATGTTTGTCTGCGATCATCTTCTGGACGGTAGGATATCATGCTGCACCCTTTACAGGGGGATCTGTGATTAAGAGGTTAAAACACCGACAGCAAAAACAGCGTTATGAGGAGAGACTGAGATGATGACTAATATCTGAGAGTGATAGCAAGACTGAGGGGAAACAGGAAGCAGCACAGCAGACAGGAAGTCCATAGGAAAAACATTTTATTGAAAAACATCTTCAGTTTGTAACAGACTGGTGGAATGTGTGTCATTAATCCTCACGTTTAACTTAACTTTAACGTCTGAATATTAAAACTATTTTCTCACAGCCTGGCCATCTCATAATGCGAGGACTGGGGAAAGGAGGGCGAGGTCTGCCCGGTAACCATGTAATGACTAAAGAAAACCAGGGTAAGAAAACCAGGACAAACGATGTGAATATAATACTGTTACTTACAAACTGGACTGAAATAAAGTCATTAACAGAGCATAAAAGAAAAAAAACTAATTTAATAAATATTTATGGTACACACTTATGGCACAAATATGCAGCAGTCGGTTTGGCAACTTTTTTTCTTTTTTTCTAAACCCAAATTACCATGGAAACAGTGCAAAATGAGAGGGGCTGGGGAGGACACGGGCTTTCTGTTGAGCGCTAGCTAAAATACATTGCAAAAAATTCAAATTTTATACAAAACATCTTTGAGAGTTTATAAAAAAACATTTTTATTGGGTTCTGGGCAATATGTACATAAGCTATTTACCAAAAAAGTAGTATGCTCTGCTTTACTGAAGTGTGTTCCATATTATCAGCAATTGCTTGTTTTTTGTTTGTTTTCTTTCCCATTTACTTTCCTACAAAGGTGAATAAGGCTATTGTAACAACCCAGGATCCATATACAATACAAACATGAATTTATTTACAGTTTCTTACCTACAGAAGTACGGTGCAAAATTACTGAGTCAAGTGACTAAGGGCTGACCATATGAGCAAGGCATTTTACAGTAGCCTGGGGTGCTTCTCCTAGCCTGGGTGCTAAGACTCTCACAGCATCGCTACAACATTTCAGAGCAGGTCGGTCCAAACCGGCTCAGCGTTGGGAGAGCTTTAACCGAGCAGCAGCTAAGAAAAGGACGCCAGATTCAAAAAAACTAATAAGATTGTCATATTCTGCCACAGTCAGACAGCAACTAAAAAACCTTGTCTTTTTCATTTTCCTGTAGAGCTGTGTTACATATGCTTTTTTCACAGTTTACCTCTTTACTACGGCACACAGTCAAAACAAAAAGGTTCAGATATTAGGAGAAATAATGCAGGAATAAAAGCTATCAGCAGACTGGAGAGAAATACTTTGCTAGTTTTGTGGTTGGTTTGTTGTTACATCTTTCAGTGGTTAAGAACACTTTCCATAGTTTTTTTTTTCTCAGAATCGATTAAAAAAATAAATAAGAATTGCATATTTGCAGATTTTGTAGCCTCTCAGAGGCACAAACCTCAGATCATACAAGGCTTGGCTTTTCGGTGAAATTTGATGTTCTGTATGAATCAATGACAATGTCAACAATGGGCTGATAGATGCTTTGGGTGAGGCCTAAGTCTCATGATACTAAGCCAGTGGTGAAGGTGAAGTCACCTAAAGGTTTGCACACACATGCACACATGCACACACACACACACATGCACACACTCACACACACACACACACACACACACACACACACACACACACACACACACACACACATGCACAGAGAACATGGATGGCATATTTAAGGAAACTGTTTTCATGTGAGTTTTCCTTTGGGAGATGCTCTGCGGGGGGAGGGGGGCATACCCAGTCTGAACTGGTTTACACCAATAAAAACTGGGTCAGAAAGCTCTGCTGCAGCCAGAGTCCAGGTCCAGACCGGTCCTTCCCTGGACTCAGCTCTGAATCTGAGACATCTTGTGAAACAACCTGACCAAACCGGTCCAGAGATATAGATAATCAGGAACATAGATTGCATAATGTGCACTTTTACTATTATATATTAACATGTCTCCTCCTCATCCTCCTCCATACTGTCTGACAACACCTGTGCTCTATGTGTCTATCATAAATAGATTTTTGCTTATCTTATTTTTTTATTTTTGTCTTTCAATGTCCTTTTTTAAATTTACATCTATTGAGTAAAAAAGTCAAATAAAAGCTGACAGGAAGGAAATGCTGATGGAGACTTAAGAAACTGTGACAATGAAAGGATACGTCCCCGTGCTTTTTAAAAAAAAGACAAACAAAAAAAACAGAATAGGAGAGCACCGGTCATGCTGATTTTTGGCCCTTAGGGTACCCTTATTATCAATGGACCCCAGTGGGTAAACATTACAGTACCTAGAGCAGTTTCAGCAAGCTGCAAAAATCAACTCCATCTTGGGCCTCTTCTTCACCTAATGTGTAAAAAACCAGTGATAAGGCGAGCTGAGCATCTCATGGCCCTCACTGCTCTGACAGGAAACAGCTGCTCTCCATCTCCACACTACGTCTCTCTGTGTGGACCGCCGAGAGAAGTGGAGGTACCACACAACAAAAAAAGTGCTGCACTATGTACTGTGAAAGATGCCCCCCCACTCTCCTCAATCCACCTGTACGACCTGCTCTCTCTGAGGGACCGGGGCTGAGTTGTTTATACACTGTCTGAACCTGAACTAGACCATAAGATATGATGAGAAACAGGAGGTGTGGACAGGAAATGATTCTCTGCAAACCTTCAAGTAACATCTGAGAGACGTTATGATGCATCTGAGGATGAGGAGAAATGATCTGATCAACACTTAGAAGCCCAAACACTTCCTGTTGCTCAGGGCAACTGTTTCTGAGTGTGATGGTGAACAAATGGGTTGAGAGGTGAACGTGGTCTCTGTTAGTCCTCAGGAAAAGTCCCAGAGATGATCAGTGCAACAATCTCTCTGCTTCTTCCTCCTTCAGCTGGTAAATCCAGTCTCTCTCAGCAGTCGGTGGAGGGCAGTTGCCATGATCAGCCCAGAACCGGCTTCCATCGGCCTCATCCTTCTTCTAGTGTCTCTTTTCCTTCTCATTCCCAGCAGTAGTCTCTCTTTAAGGTGAAGTCAGCCAGAGGCTTTCTTCTCTGTTTGAATCCTTCACATCCACAAATCTGTTCATCCAAAAGAAAAAGTCCCCCCTTTGTCCCACAATGCTGGCTGCAGTGCACAAAATAAACCAGGGAAACACCAGGAAAGAAGAGGCTGTCCACTCCACTTCCCAGAGAGCAGCGCAGCCTTCTCTCCGGCCCTCTGCTCGGACTGAAACCAAACCACAACTACAAGGTATCAGCAAACCTTTGAGAGCGGAAAGAATATAGTGACTAAACATCAGAGGAAATAAGGGGGGGTTGACAGAGACAGATAGAGAAAGAGCGAGAGAGTTGGTTGGAGGGTGTTCTGCAGACACGTTCCCAAGCTAAACTCTGCTCTGCTCAAGGATGGATCCAGTTCCTGCATGTCAGCGCTCCAGCTCAGACTTTGTAGTAAATGTTGGCCGGGCTCTGCGGAGGCATTTCCTGAACTATGTAGACCGGGTGTCCATAGTCGCCGCTCACCTTCTCGTAGTGAGGGCAGAAGACGCTGTCAGCAGTCCTGAGTGGGATGATGATATCGCTGGGCTCGGAGCCATTGTTGTTGCCGCCGCCGCCGCTCCGTTTGGGTGTGGCCAGGGTGCTCAGAGACAGGGAGGCGGCGTGCTGCGGCGAGTGCTTACGATGCCGCCGGCGATACTTCAGCAGTAGCAGAACCAGCATGATGATGATGATGATGAAGATGACGCTGCCCGAGGCGATGCCAACAAAGATGGCCACCTCGGAGCCGATGACACTGGAGGACTTCCCGTTGCCGTTCTCGCTGCTTTCCCGAGGAGCTACATCTGGAAGAGAGAAGCAGAGAAGTCGGCTTCAGAAGTCGGACACTCTGCGGACATGGAGTGGCGGCATTTTTCATCACATTTGAGTCTCTCACTGTGTCTCTATATTCTGTTTCCATGGCGCCGAAAACTCGGTTTCTCTGTGACTTTAACGTTTTCTGGGTCACAAGAAAAGCTTCTTCAGCTGTGGGGGAAAGATACATTTGTTCTAGGGGTGTAACGAATCATTTTAACGGCGATTCGATTCATATCACAGTTTGTGGTTACAATACGATTCATGATTCTAGTTCATTTAGAACGATACAATCCGAAAGGATTCAGTGACTTGAAATCGATTCAGTATATCTATCAACAACTATCATCAAAACTTAAACCAGTGTGTCAGAAATACCTGGATGCTGGACAGTGCAGGAAGTTTCTCAGTAAGAAGAATCTTAGTTTCTTGCAAGGGAATCAAGTATAAATTAAAATATGGGTATAAACAAAAGAAGAAACGATAATTTATAGCAAATCCATTCACAAATTTTTTTCTTTTTATTAAGTTCACCTCTCCAAGTTAAAGGAACAGGGGCTAACCCCTTTGGTGCATTATTTTCAATGATTATACCATTTTTTTAATGAAAGTACAGTTAGTGCAAACAATATTTTAATAATCTGCTACTTCCACTATTTTCTCTATGAAAAAAGTGCAAAACTAAAATCTTCCAATATCGATTCAAATCGATACAATACCTTTTATAACGATTAATAGATGGGTTAATATCGATTTCACTATAAACTTGCCAAGCACACAACGATCTGTTGAATCATAGGAATATAAAATCGATATATCAATTGATCGTTACACCCCTAATTTGTTCGCAAATTAAGGAAAAAACAGCTATGTCCACCCAAAACTATAATTTATGTTTTTGGGGCAGTCGTCGCCTGAATTACTGAATCCAAATTACTTTGCTATCAGCTGGTCTGCAAACATGTTTCCAAAACACGGATAGATGCTGTTTCATTTTGTGACAGTGTTGTGTGGGCTTAAGGAAAAGCTGCATGGCATCCCTTTAATAAAAGCTTTAAACAGGTCACAGGAACTGGGAACTCTGTGTAATGAATCTGAGGATATCAACATTCAGCCACTGAATAAACCTTGAACAGGGGGCGACCGATAGCAGATATAAGGGCCAAAGAGATGCAGGCAAATGGCACTTAGATAAATAACAGTTTGAAAGACATAAAAAGTAACTTCATTTTCTGGCTAACAGCCCCTGAGGGTGGAGAGAAAAAGAAATGTTTCATAATATCATGACACATCAATTATGGAAGGCAAGCTGTGCACAGACTCCCAGCGATGGACACTCTGGTCCTGATCCAACACTCCGGGGTGGGTGTGTTCTGTTCTTCCCAGGACGCTAGTGTGTTCTCTGAGCAGGGAGGATTACTGTGTCTCCCTGTGTGTTGCTGCTTCCCTGAGGGCCTAAAAGAGCTTTCAGTGTGGCAGGAAATGGGCTGGATATGAAATGGCATGATGCCCAAAGCAAGGACCCTTCCGTTGTTCTACAAGAGGATTATGTTGACGCTCAGACGCTCCACGCACGGCACTCACGCTCCGTTAGCAACCGGGATGCAGGGACGAGACATAAAAAAATTCTGGGAAAAAATGTAGGGAAAAATGAAGAGCTGCCAGCGGGGAGGGGTGATGATAATGATTTAGGCTTAACGCTGGACAGAAAATGTTAATGCCACGCCCTTGATGAGCCAGGACACACGAGACGACCTGCAGGACGGTTTATGTAGGTCAGCTTGTTTCTCTGTCTCTGCTCTGAACATGATGAAGATTTTTAACTACACAGTCAGAGAGCTGAAAAAATTCAGTTTTCTTAAGCTTTCCCAGAAAGAGAATCACATTTGTTCCTGAAGCAGAGAAGGCCGGCAGACAGGGGATTGTTTTCCTAAAACGTCACTAAAATGGTGGTTAAAGCTGGAATAAGACCATCCTGGAGATTCCTTAGAAGTCCTTGAGGAGCCAGAGATACCGATCAGTTTTATGGACAACATTCAATTACTGGCTGATGAATCGCTAACCTTTCTTTCCCTCACACACACACACACACACACACACACGCACACACTTAAACACGGACGATGTGCTTTTAGCTGGCTGAACCTTTGTGAGACCAAATGCCAAATACTTGTAATAAATCTTCCAGTCCATTTCCCCAGTCCCTGGAGGCTGTGAAGAGATGATCTCACCTGGTTTCTCCAGTGATTCGTTGGGGTTGTAAGTGTCCTTGCCATCTGGGTGTTTGGGGGGGTAGGGTACTCTCGTGGGGGTGTCTTTGGGTGAAATCGGGTCTGAAGGACCTGAAAAACCCACATAGGGATGTTAACAGGTAAACTTTTGCTTCACTTCTTTAAATCATGATCATCTTCCTGGTTAAATGCTTCATTTCAGTTTTTGTTATGAAGCCTGGAACCAGTAAGGAGGGGAAGTCACCTGTGGTTTGAAATACCATCTATAGTTTTCTTTATGTCAGTTATAGGACACAATGAAACAGACACTGGAGGAAATTATTGGTTATTTCATCAACCAACCAGAATTCAAAAAAACTTTTCCTTATCATATAAACCAGTTGTTTGAGAGATCTTACTGTTTATCATTTAACATGTAATCATCCATGTGGACAAATTAATCATTTAATTTCAATCAATATTAAGTAAGTAAATAAATATATCAATTTGAACAAATATTCAGAAATAAATAAAAATAAGAAATATATACAGAAACATAAAATGTGCATAAAAATAAACAGAAAGCATATTTAACTAATAAAATAGCTAGTATACATTTCAAAAGACAGCTTATATTTATTTCAGAATACATTTTTGATTCTATCTTTTTTAAAGATATTTTTTCTTTATTTTTCTGTTTAAATGAGTTGATGAAGCACCAGCATCAATCTTAATCATCCATAATCCATGAGAATGTAGTGATGACAGGGTCCACCAAACCCAACAGTAACTCTGTCAATTGAAATTCATAAAATTATTCCTCACTGCTGATGAAAAAGACAATAATATTTTAATGCATATTTATACATAAATGATAAACTACATCACCACTCATCAGTATAATAATTACTACAGTCACTATTTATTTAAACCTTTCAAATTCACATATTTTCACAATGCCAATAATATAATATACCTAATTTATAAGCATTTATATCATAATCATTCAATACTTGTTTCAGAAAATACTGGCTTAATGATTGTTTAACTGAATGAAGGCATATATGTTGGTAGTAATGGTATTTATCTGTTTGTTTAATGGTGTTGGTTTTTACTACTGAAATATTTAAATTCCCAACAGCAGCATGTCTTGTAGAATAATTGCGCTTACTTACACTAAATTCAAAGTCATATTGGATTATGAATTGTGTCTTAAACATCCTCTCAGGATGGAGAACATCAGTGCAAAAAATGCTTTTGAGGATAAAAAAAATCCTCCATCAGTACACAGAGCATTCAGATTGGAAATGTGTGTTTCATTGCATGAGGCTTTAGGCTAGATTACCCTTCCTGCTCTCCTTAGAGCCCCAGGTGTCATGGAAATGATGAAGATGTGTGGCTCTTAGCATCCTATGACCCTGTTTGGGCCCATGTGTCATGAGTTTCCCCATTACATGTGCTGCCTGCTCACAGACAGCAGCGATCTGGGACTTACTTTGTCCCACTTTCATAGTGATCTTCATAGACTTGGTCTTGCAGACTCCTCCTTCCTGGTTGTCAATGCCCTCCATGGTGCCGTTCGATGTAGCTGCAGAAGACCACAGAGAAGGGCAGCAGGTCAGAATCATTCACCACAGTTCATGCGAGCAAGTTTAAACATGTTACCAAATACATCTTCAAACTATCATGAAGAAACAGATAAAAAACAAGAGAAACACTCAGTGCCCTCCACCAAGAAAGGACATGACTCATTGCCTCTTTAATAAAAGGCCAGTTTTTCTGTTCTTCACCTCAGTCGTTCCTCTCTGGTGAAACTTTTCACATCCCTCAAGTCAATTAGCATGAGTAATTGTGACTGTAATATCTTTAACCGTGCTGATGGGCCTCATGAAAGAGGCAGTTAAGGGAAGGGACGAGTGAACGAAGAGAGAACGGCCATGACAGCAACCATGCTGGGAAGTCCCAGGACGTTCAGAGGTTTATTGCACCTGAGCGTTAACGATGCTCCAGAGAATCTGGCCTCTTATTAAAAAACCCATTTCAGGAGTTTAACGCCCAAACCTATTCAGATCTGAGAACTAAGTGACTTCAGAAAGGCTGGAAAACAGGCTGGAGGAAAGCACAGAGACCGGCTTAACAGAGACCAGCTTAACAGAGACAGGCTTAACAGAGACAGGCTTACTGAGACAGCCTTAACTGAGACAGGCTTACTGAGACAGGCTTTACAGAGACAGGCTTAACAGAGACAGGCTTTACAGAGACAGGCTTAACAGAGACAGGCTTAACAGAGACAGGCTTAACTGAGACAGGCTTAACTGAGACAGGCTTACTGAGACAGGCTTACAGAGACAGCCTTAACTGAGACAGGCTT
>JAVQJG010239996.1:0-19883 GCA_036024015.1 Craterocephalus amniculus | reverse complement strand
TCGTGACGGTGCCAAGATGGCGGAGGAAGGAACCGCCCAATGTGCATCACTTCAGCTCAGTACAATCCTATGGGTCACGTGGTTTAAGGGTTTGTCCATTCTTTTTACAGTCTATGGTTGATTCTCTGTAGCTGGACAACAATGATTCCAGAAATGTACCAAAAAAATCTTACTGTGCCATCCAAACAAGTCACATAGTGCTACTTTAACCCTTTAACTTTCACACTAAGATAAACGCAAGAGAGGATTATTTCTTTGCATTATCTCTTTTCTTTTGAACAAGAAAAATACCAGAATTTTTTTTTATATGAAATAGTTAATATTAAAGCGATGACAGTGAAATGGTCACAATCTGAAACAGCAATGGGATAACAATCACTTTTCTTTGGTATTACATACCCAAACCAACTGGTAGAGATGTTTCAGGCAAGTTTATTTAATTATGTCTTTACTAAGATTCATGATAATCACTGAAATATTTGCTCTACCAAATGGTAGAGCAGGGCCACAAAGGGTAAATGTAGATTTAGTTTTAATGTCCTAGTTAGGTTCATTTATGTGTATAAAATATCACCCTAACATTAAAACTCTGGTAAATACATATTTTGTTAAAACACTGAATCAAGAACATGGAACATGGTGGGACATGAATTAGTCCCTAATCAGTTTAAAAGTTGTACAGTAAAATGTCTGAGGAAACGTCCTGCCGTTCCTCACGCGCCCTCAGCCCTGCGCTCCGATTCACGTGGTCAGCTGACGCCCCTCTGTGCTGTCTGTAACCCCGCCCTCTCGGGGCACGCAGGGACAGCGAATCAAACAAATTGGAGGAGTAACGGCAATAGCATCAGCGGGAGGAGGTGGAGGGAGGACAAGGAGAAGGAGGTCCTCAACTTGGCTGTGGGTTAGTCGCGCTTCTCCTCCTGGCGCGGCGCAGTCTCAGCTCCCCACCGGACCGGTATGCGCTGCCCCCCCGCGGAGGAAGCCAGCCGCACCGACCGTTAAAGATGCAGGCGGAGGACATGGAGGTACCTATCATTAATAACCTTAACGATAACGGTGACAGGCAGAGGCCGAAAGGGAAAGATGTGTTCAAGGATCAGCAGAAGGAGTCGGAGGTAAATGCGTGCGGCGTTTGTGTACAGCGTGCAGCACGCGCACAGCTCGCGGTTGACAAGCGCAGTAAAGGTGTATGTGTGTGCATGCGCGCGTCCTTGTGTGAGTGTTTAATATGTTGTTGCTGGGGAGCTTTCAGATCAGCTCAGTGTCCTTTCCATGTAGCGTCTTGGCTGAGAAGCATGCAGGCAGACAGCAAAGTGTTATTTTGGCATCGGAGTCCTATAAATAACCCGGTAATCCTACAGTGGTGCTGCATGCAGGTGGTGAAATGTGACTGCTGCCACCAGGACCACTCAGCCACCAGCAGCACACAAATCTGCTCCTGTACACATGAATGACTAAATATCACACCTGTCCTGGGTTTAATTTGACACCTGCAGTCAAATCAGTCCTAATGCTCAATGCTGGTAGATCAGAAGTGACATTTGCATTGATCTTGATATTCACATCTATAAATTATGTGTTATGCCTTCCCAGATTTTCCATTTTTCTTGTTGTGTTAACTGTTGAACCAAGGTTTTTTTTAATAATCCCCACATTTATCCACTAAAGTTAGTCTAGCTGTTTAGTTTTTTTCTAATTACACACCTGAAGAAAAAGCCAGCACAGCTTGTTTTTTTAATTTTATTTTAACCTTCTCTCTTAGCCCCATGCAGTTATAATCCGTCCAGCTCATGAAAAAATTACTAGAAGGTGTGTGTGAGTGTTTTGTGGATGGAGGCGGGGGATGATTCCTGTGGTTGCTCAGCCTAGATGGAGGGCATGAGAGTTGAGTCAGTCCATGCTGTCATTCAGCGTGCTTTGAAAGAAGCAGGACACTGAATGGGTGTTGAGGGAATTGGGGCATATCCATCTCACAACCGTTGGTTCAAACAAGCGTTCAGCGTGTTTGAGCCATGTGCTCTGCAGCCTTTGCACTCATCTTCTCTGCTGGAAGACGTTAACCTCAAACCATTAGCTGTCTGTTAACTCTGCTGGTCTGAGCAGTCATCTATTGTCTGTAGCATATGTTGGTGGAAGAGAAAGATGGGGGGTTACACTATTTATGCCTCGACTCGGTGCCCAGTGATTGTGCGCTGATGTGGCACAGAGTTGGCCCACACAAAAGCCATATCGGTTTGGAGCTGGGGCTGATTTTGATATCAGCTGGCAGAGACAGGGAGGCTGGAGGGGAGAGAGTGGATGAGGAGGTGGAAGAGCGACTGGTTGACTTGACAGGGGAGACGGGACATCCCATTCGGGTTTGGATGAAAGAAGTCACATCGCGGATGTGAGTTTGTGGATTTCTGAGGATCATTCAGCATCTATCGCACAATGTGACGACTTCTTTAACGCTTTAGTCATAAAAATCATTTAAAAAGAAAATGTTAGGTATTCCCTGGTACAACAAATTATAAAACCTTTTAATTTCGGACTGTTTCTTACCCATCCTTTACAGTATGGATGCACAAGCAAGAAAAAAAGATGTAAATCAAAGGAAAGGATGGAAAAACCATAAAATAACAAAAGTGTATTGCTAAAGAATATTTAAGTTTCAAATGCTGGCTTTTCTACCGCAGATGGGCTACTCTCACTTCAGACATAAATCACAAAAAAGTTGTGCCTACTTAAGTTACGAAGTGAGTGAGTATTTTATCCAACCTTTTCGACATCAGCATCCTTTAAAACATATCTATGACCAGAGGCGTTCTAAACTAATGAGCCTTTTTAACTCTAGTGTAAAAACAATAAACAGTTCTGGTAGTTAGTGGTAGTTAATGATCCAGTTCGGAGTATGCTGTTGCCTCCAGTGTACAGAGAATAAACACATTACTATTTGCTTTGGGGAATGACCTTATCTGCTGGTGTTAGTGGGCGTACCGATGTTTGAAAAACCTGTTTAAACACTACTTTTGGAGAAAAAAAAACAGCATTGAAGGTTCACTTGAAAGGCAGTGTTCTTTCAGCCAGGAACTTTAAATGAGATTCAGAGTTGGCTAAAATTCTTCTTCTTCAGATAAGCATAGAGCTCCAGTTTTGGAGGCTCCTAGCTGGAGCAGGAAATTTAGATTCTTAGTTTGCATTGAATGCTAAAAATTGAATTTGGTAGAGGAGACGTGCATCACTCCAGCTGCGGATAGACTAACAGCTGTGTGACAATGGTTTGACTAAAGCAGTCTGAGGCTTTTGGTATTCTTTATTTCATTATTAATTTGTTTATTTATTCTTATGCCGCAATTGAGAACACACATATTGTGTTGGCTCATATGTCATACACACAATTTTGGACACTAGTCTATATTACTCATATCTCATTTTAAACCAGTCATACAAACAGATGACTTGTGGTTTTCCATTAAATGCTCCAATATTTCTGAGTTGCTGGTTTTTTTTTATCATGGGTATCTGATTTGAATACAAGCATGTGCAGAGAAAAAGCGAAATAATCAGGTAATAGGTTTCAGGTTCTGTGGTGGCGCTGATGTGTCTGTTTATGTATTTGTAACCAAAGCTTGTTTAACTCCAAGCCATTTTTGCCTTTTTTGTTTTTTGCTTTTATATAAAAGTGTATTAACGTAAACCATTTGAACCCAAGATCAGCCCTTCAGCCTATGATTGGTCAACATATAGAAATCTTTTGTTTTCAGTATCAAATGATGTAAAATAAATATATATAGAAATGAAATACAAAAGAAAACAAAAACAACAATAGAGAATTTATTACTCAGAGTATTTTGTGACCAAGCCTTTTCTTATCTGGCTTTTAAACAATTTATTTGCTATTTAAGATCGTTGTTTTTGTTCGTTTCAGGCAGATATATATATACTTTTTCTTGTCACTTGTCGATCTTTGGCTGGTCGTAAATAGACATTATCATCAATTTAAAGTATCTAATTGGCCAAAAAGTTTGACAGGAAGTCACTTCATCATAATTTAAGGGTCAAAATAGTAGTGATGTGAATCTTTTATTCTGAAAATGTGATGAATAATGACATTATCATGGAATACTCTATGGATTTACCATAAAGTCTCAGAGTAAACTATATTTAGTGGTTAGATGGTAAACCTCCTGGATGGGTTATAAATGCCTGGAAATCTGCAGTTTCACTGCCATTTATGAGAAATTTTTGACAATATCTGCAATGGCGCTCAGGGATCTAATGGTTCAATATGCAGATAAAAGCCAGAAAAAACTTCTGCCACCTAAATCTTGTGTTGTCTTCATATTGCTCGTTTTCAGGTCCAGATCTTTTACTAGACATTAATTTTATATGAATTTAGATGTATATGAAATCTCAGTTAACTTTATCTTTGTGATCTGGTACCACAGGCTGGACTGCTTTTGTTTTTTTTCTTTGGCCAGATGGACGTTATGCAGAGCAGTTAAATAGAAGCCATTGTACTCATCCATCACAAAAAAGTCACAAGCTGTCAACTAAAACCATTTTTGTCCCTGCCATGAAGGAATAAATATTACTATTGTGAAGCAAGGCAATTTAATATAAGGTATAGAGGATCAATGTGGCGGGATTTGTTTTAAGAACATCCATGAAGTCGCTACTTGAAAAATGAGGAAATTCAGGCTTTAACTTGATGAAGTATTCATCTTCCCCTTGTGCCATCTGATTTTCAGGTTTAGAAACCAGATTCTAAATGTGAAAGCAAATCAAAAAGAGATCTGGCCACACGTTTTAAATTAATTTTAAAAAGCTTGATCATTTCTTGTAAAAGTGGTTTTCATTTTCTTGTTTACACATGGAGTAGTGACATGAAACAACGTCTGGCTCGTTGCCGGCTGACGTCCTGCGTATTCCTGTCCATGCTGACTTACTTGCAGCAGGTATTTATAGGAGGCAAGACTTATTTAACCACAACAGCTGAGTCAGAGAGCACATCCTTATTTACAGACTGGGTATGGGCCCCTGAGCGGTGCTTGTCACGGGTTAAACACAGCTTTTACTCCTTTAGCTTAAAGCTGCGGGTGACACCAGGAGTGTTTTTATTCTTATTAAAGGAGTTTTTAAATTCTATAAGCAGATGTTTTTACATAGTTGGGTCTTTTGGACTGCTCCCCGTTCTTAAGTGTTACTCACTCTAGAGTTGTCTATAATACCTGCACTATCTTGCTTTTAATAACTTGTCTCAATATGTCTCGTACAACCTGTTTTCCTGCAAATAAATGAAGAATTTGCTTCCTCCTTGCGAGCTCGTAAGTGTGGTCTTGCTAGCCGCATTAAAAAGCCTGCCAGCTTTGGTTTTTACTTGTTCCAATGAATCCAGTTGGTGAGAAGAATTCCTGGTATCTTTTAATCTTTGCTCTTCGACATTAAGCTAAAAGAAGAAGGTTTGTTACTTTTGCATGCGACCAGTGGCTGTTTTATCTCCAGGGCATGTGTTAATAACAGGGTGAGGATAAAAGCCGGAGCCGTAAGAGACCCTCGCCTGAACACAGCAGCTAATCCTCTTGAAAATGGGGGGGTGGGGTGGTGGGGGGGTGTTTTTTCCTCCCCACTTCTTCTTCTGATGTACTTTTACTTTATTGCTGCACCAGGATGCATCGTTAGGTTGGGACTCGTGTAAGCATTTAATTAGATGGATTAAATCAGTCGCTGCTTTTATGAGTGCGCCTGTAGCTGCGAGTGAGGATCTGAGACGAAATATGCATAAAACTAATCCGCTAATCATAAAACTAATCCAGCAAATAATAACCTGAACATCCAGATGATGAGTGTGTGTGTGCATGTTTTGTATATGTTACAAATCCAGTGCAGAGGTATAGTAGGTTGTGTTGTGTGTTGCCTAAATGCTACATCGGTGCAACTGTAAAATGTGAAGAATGTGCAACATGTTTGTATTTCTTGAACTTCACAGAGCTCCATGGAGTCTCCAAACCTGGAGTTTGAGTACGGAGACACGGACACGCTCACCGCTGAGCTCTCAGGTATGACACGATGCGTTCTAAACCCGCCACCAAGTCTGACATCTGCATTAAAGTCTGTGCTTCTTGAGGGTTTTTCTCCAAGTATGTGACTAAAGCTCGGTTAGTGGATGTTAAATGAATCCAAACAAAACAAAAAGGAATCCAACAATTTCTATTTTCCTCTTTTATTTCAAAGAAAAGTGTTGATTTCCAGGCAAAAATGGTTTGTCCTCCTGGTAAACGGCACGTGGCGGCCAGATTGCCAGAAGTGTTAATCACCCCGGTGAGCACACAGAGACGGACACGGTGGCAGCAGCTCTGTGGCGACAGCTCCTCGGGGTCAGGGAATGATGACTGCTCTGAGAGCAGCAGGAGATGCACAGCAGAGTGATGAATTGTTAAACTCTGCCACAAAAAGCAGCAGATCCACACTGATGGAGACAGCAGCTCAAAGGCTGACTGAGCTTGTCGGCAGGAAGAAAAACCCTCAACCTGCTCGTCTTCTCATGCATCTTTTCAACTAAAATAACAACTTGTTTTGTCTCATCTGCAGAGCTCTACAGTTACACAGAAGAACCGGAGTTTGCCCAGAACAGAGACTACTTTGAAGAGGACTTCAGGAGCCATGGTAGCGTGTCCTTCTCTGCCACGTCTCTGTGTGTTTTCAAATTACCTGCCTGGCACCAGATGTTTGCAGGAAGAGACAGAAAAACTGAGCTGTCTGCCGTGTGTTTGATGCATGAAACATGAAAATCCGGCACGGAGCGGACTGGAGCTGCAGCCTGTTATTTGCTGCAACCTTGCCGACTCCTCTGCTTGATAACGGTGCTGATAAGTGAAATGGCGAAGGTTAACTCAACAGAAAGGTTAATTTGACCTGGGGAGATTATTAGTAAGAAGAATCAACAATCTGAGGAACATATTAACCCCAATGTTTTATGCAGCGCGCTATAGAAAGAACAAGCCTAACAGCAGCCGGCTATGGTTCTTAAGCTGAGTGGCGTGAGGCGAGGGTGAGCACAGACATCAAAGCTCAGCCCTCCTAAGCCGTTCAAAGAATGAGAATCCATACAGATACAGATGGGAGGAAAATGCTTAACCATGTGATTGATGCATGATTTCCAAGAACAAAGCTTTTCCAGTGGGAGTTTGACAAGAGAACAGGCTTTAATAGGGCAGGGTTTTTTTTTATTTTAATGATGCTTAAATGTTTTAATTGCCTTAGATCCTCGTTCCTGTGACAAAGCTAAATTCAAGTAGACAATTCCCTTCAGGGAATTTGCTTGCAACAAAATCTGGCATGACATGGAGATAACTCTGAGAAGAGACAGAAAGCCACAACGTTTTTAACATAACGTTGGAGCTGGGCAGAGAGAGACCTTCTCTGTCATCTCTCCGAGCGTAGGGGTAATAAATAGCTGGATTAGATGAGGGACTCAGCGGCTGCTGTTTTACAGAGACGGAGCACAGAGCTGCCGCTCTGCATCGCCGTCTTTTCATTAGTGCCAGTGTATTTATGTGTGTGTTCAGATACTCGTTGACAGAGGATGGTTTTCCAGCTTGACTTGTGCTCTTCGTGTTTTACACAATGTGTTCAGGCCGCTGACAGCGTGCTCATCGATCTTTTATACTGCAGCCCATGAATTCCTAGTCAGTCAATCACATAAATTATAGTGATCATCACGAAACGACTAATTTAGTCCCTTCACTGTTTAATAAAGAGCTTTTCTGAAGAAGGTGTGTAAATGAGTAGGCTGTCGGGGTATTTTTAAATGAATATCAAGCCAATGATGATGATGTTGTGCTGCTTGTTGCCTATTTTTGAATCAAATGGAGTCTAAGAATAGAAAAACAATGGGAAAAAAATGACCCTGAGTCCTTCACCAGGAAAGGCAGGCTAATAATAAAATGCTGTTTTGTACTGTTAAATGTTTATTAACAGACGTGATTCTCAATCATCTTAATAATCTTTTATTTTTAACTACATACTGTAGAACACATCAGTTTTTCCTGTTTCCCCTCATTATATCGGTCGCTGGTAATTACTGCTCTGTACGCTTCCAGCTATTCCCAGAGCTGATGCAGAGGGCGTGGACTCTGACGAAAGCTAATGACTGATGGATTAAAGCTGTGGCTATCATCTATACACACTATATACAGTTATTACGATAAATATCCAGAATTACAGGTAAAAGCAAATGTAAAAGGCCAGTGAATGTTCACATCAGGAGTGTTCAGATTTATAGTTTGCTTGACAAGTTGCTCTTACGTCATTTTTAATAACAGGCCTTCACCTATGGACAAGTTAGTCCTGCCATGTTCAATCAGGCTCAACCTTACTGTCATGATATCGCAGTAACAAACCCTGTGGTGCCTCTGCTCTCCGGTCTGAAGGACACAACACCCACCATGTCTAGTGGGAATCTTAAGAATTAAAATCTTTCTCTATTTTGCTGTATTTTCAAGTCCATAGAAGATTACATGTTCTTTTTTTTTTTTGCTTGTTTGGTATGTTATTAAGATGCATTTGTGGATATACTAACAAACAGTTTTAACTGGCTGTGGTTTCTACTTTTTACTTCTTAACATTTAATTTGTTTTGTCAATTTCGGTTCAGTTTAAATATCATGTTAGTCTCATCGCATAATTAGCCAAGTCATTTTTAAGATTTTGGGAATGATGATGCACAGTGCACAATATGTTTTCTTTCCTATTAGAAATTAATTACTTGTTAACTTATTATTAAGCTACTGTTTCATGCATTTATCCTGGTGCAAGAACACTCAAAGAATAGTAAGGAAATTTGTGCATGTTTGATTATTTCTCCCCTGTATTAACATACTGATCAGTCACCTTTACAATGAGGTATAACTGATAAGGATTGTGCTTCAGTGAAATGAGCAGCTCAGCTAAATGTGTGGGTGGCGGCCCCCCCAAATTTTGCCATCTGTTCACCTGTTGGCGTTCACTCTTGTTTTGAGATGCAAGTGTTGCAGGAGTGTACCAGTCACAGATGTATGGCCGCCTGATATGCATCTAACTAGCAGACAGACGGATCAGAGTGATACTGAAGCAGTCCAAGCAGCAGTGATGATAAAATGACTTTCTAAAGGCACCTGTTGGGTTCAATAATAACAGATTGAATGCATTTCTTTCTTTTACAAATACTTTCTACAGAGCAAACATTTTTGTTTTCGGGCTTTTTCCCAACTTGTGCTTTTGTCACAGACGTTTAGTATTAATCTTTTCTTGATCTTCCTCAGAGGTCTTGTTTTAATTGGTTGTCCTTTTTATGGAACATTATTGCTTCTGAAAGTAATTGCACCTTTATATCGCGTTGTCCCTGCAGCTCGAGGCAGGAGGTGGACCGAGCTGACGGTGGAGGAGCAGAAGAGGTACATAATGAGGCTGCTGGATGCCCTGGAGGTGACGGACAGAGACAAGAGGCTGAAGGTGGCCAGGGCCATCCTCTATCTGGCTCAGGGTGCGTTGCCCCGGCACATTACAACCAGTGATGCGGCATCACAGTGAAAACTCAGGAGTAGTTAATAACATCAGTGGTGGTTTGGCTCAGTTAAACTTTGAGGTAATGAGCCTGAGCTTCACAGTGAGCTAAACTCCTCAGCTTGCATTGTAACACACATTACCGTCTGAGCAAGCTCCAGAAATTCATGAAAAAAAAGAAAATCGGCTTGAAAACAAGCAATTTCCCTCCACCTTTTTCCCCAGGAGTGTTCGATGAGTGTGACACAGAGGTGGATGTGCTCCACTGGTCCCGACACAACGTCTTTCTGCTCTACGACATGGGCATCTTCACCGCGCTGCTGGAGCTGCTCAGCATGGAGATGGAGTGAGTGGAGTACAATGGTCTCTGTCGCTCAGAGACAAACAGTCAGAGTGCCAGAGGCATGTGGATAATGCAGCATCTGTGTGGAGAATGCGCGACGCTGCAGCAGCTCCTGCACGTCAGCTACTGGTGTCAGCCTCTGTCAGGGTCCATGGCTGCTTTGTTGTTACATAAGCCGCTCTGAGACAAAACAGTGAAAGCACCACAAACCGTCACAAAATGTTGCAGACATTCTGGAAGAGCTCTAGATTACAGTTTGGTAACGTTTGGCTATTTCTTACCTGGGTTGTATTTGTTTTAATGGCTCCACGGAGCCGCTTGTCATTAAAGAGCGATGTGTGTGTGTCTGCAGTAACAACCAGGCGTGCAGCAGTGCAGTGAGGAAGCCTGCCATCTCTCTGGCAGACAGCACAGAGCTCAGGTAAGTCAGCGCTCACACTCTGCTTCAGAACTTTTTAGGAACATTTTCCAAATAAATGACACACCTTGGCTCATTTCCTCTTATCATTTTCAGTTTCTTTTGTTCAATATTTTATGAAGAAGTAGGTAAAATACCCCTCCATGCTCACACACAGACACACACAGCACCTTCTGTGCATTCCCCAGTTGAACGCTTACAAATAATTACTAGCAAGAGGAATGGATTTGCTCCTGATTGCTTCCACTGAACTGAGAAGCATTATGGTTACTTTCGAACAAATCCTGCAGCTTCGTTGACCTGTCTTACTCATGTCAGATAATTGTCAGTGAGCTGTGCATTAGAATGGCAGAGCTCAGGCATCTGTGTTGTGTTTGTGTGTGTGTGTGTTTTTCTTTTGCAGAGTCTTGCTGAGCATCATGTACCTGATGGTGGAAACCGTTCGAGTTCAAACCGAGGACGACCGACCGGAGTGGAAATCAGCCAGAGAAGCCTTTAAGAATGAGCTGGGTGAGTTTGTGACTTTGTCGCCCTGAAAATACACAAGTTTCTGTCTCCTAACATGACCTGCCACCTCTCAGGTTCACCGCTGTACAACGGAGAGCCTTTTGCTCTGCTCCTCTTCACCATGGTGACCAAGTTCTGCAGCATGAACGCGCCACACTTCCCCATGAAGAAAGTCCTGCTGCTGCTGTGGAAAACAATACTGGTAAGTACATCAGAGGGTGTGACATAGTGACAGGTGATCTTTGTTTTGCACGGTTTTAACCGCAAATTTGCATTTAATAACCAAAAGGAGTCTCCATTGTTCATCTACAGCATCTACATCTGCGTTTTTATGTCTTTGAATTCGGCCCGCACAAACCTGCAAACCTTTGTGTCCGTCTTTGTCTTTTAGTTTACCTTGGGAGGGTTCGAGGAGCTCCAGGAGATGAAGGTGCGAGGCCGGGAGCGTCTCAACCTCCCACCGCTCTCGGAGGACAGCATCAAGGTGGTCAGAGCCATGAGAGCGGCCTCGCCCCCGGCCTCTGCCATGGAGCTTATCGAGCAGCAGCAGCAGCAGAAGCGAGGCCGCCGCAGCCGGAGGGTAAAAGCGGACGCTCCTACCACACGCAGCTACACCACTCACACACACACACACACACACACACACGGAGCGATTCGACATGGAGATTGACTGTTTTAGCATTTTCTCTCGATTCTCTTTTAAAACACTTCAATATTCAGACAGTGCTTATGACACACAGCTTTACAGTCTCCAGTATAATTAGACACATAGCAAAGCCCCAAACTATTAGCACCCATGCCAAATTCAGACCGAATGCAGATATTTATTTGATCAGCTAAAGGACTTCCTGATCTTGATAATGTGCGCAGTGTGGTGTCTTTACCAATAATAATGGGTAACCATAAAAATGTAAAATTCTGATCGTCTTGTTAAAGGTCTAGCGTTGCACATGAAATGTTGTGTCCTCGAGATTCTCAGTGAAATCTTTTTGTCCCAAAATTGTCCTAAAACCACAAGACCGATCTGCCAAATCAGAGAAATTGAAATACAAACATTTCAATACAGACGCTGAGAAATGTTTGTGACATGCTGTGACTCAGAAGTCAGAACTCAGAAAAAATAAAATCATGTTCGATATCCAGTTTTCTGAATTTTTTTTTTCTCTTTTGATGTCTTTACCTGTAGTTCAGTCATCTCTGCAAGAAGTCAGGCAGACACCGGTCTGACAGCAGCTCCAGCTTCTGCTTCTACTCTGAACCTAAGTTTTGTCACGTGAACTGGCCCATGGAGGGAGTTCAATGTGCATAAAAAAATCAAAATTAAAAAAAAAAACACATCATAAATGACAAATTTGAATTATCACTAAAATGGATTTATATAATCTTGATAATTAAAATCCAGATAATCTTGTCATACTAAATGACGTCACAAGAGACAGGACTGAGCTGAGGCTGAAGGGGAAAATATCTGTCTGTCTGCAGAGGAAATTGGCTTTTTGCAGAATTGGACCATCAAATAAGATGATGACACAAAATATGCAACCTAATTTTAGAGAAATTGCTTAGTTGAATCTCCAGAATCTCCAAAACCTCCAGGTTGTTGCAGAAGAGAAGTACACACATGCAAAAAGCTTTTTTGTAATTGCAGAAACTGTGAACATGTGAGTTTTTAGTAGTTCTCATGTATAAAAATGCTGTAAATCTGAATTTGGCATGGGGGTAATCTGCGCATCCAACTGTTGGATGTTGTAACATCACACAAAAGCAAAGGTGTTAAACCTCCTTAGCTATCTGTTTAGTTTAGGTTTAGATGCTTCATGCAGGCACATCTTTATATTTTATTTACATCCGTTACATTAAAATCACAAGCTAATTTTACTACTTTTTTTTTAAGCATTGAAAAATTGAAGCTGTTTTCAGCAAAGCAGCCCTGAAAAGCCCCAGAGATAACACACACTCTAACTCTTTGCTGTGTTGGCTTTTCTAAAAGTGCTTAAGTGCCAACATCATCAGTCCCCTGCTGGAAGTCAGTGACCGCGGATGATCTTGGTGCTGGTACTGCTTTGGGAATCCTTGCAGCTGCTTCTTCTTCTTCTTCTTCTTCTTTTTTTAATTCCTGAAGTAGAGTTTTGACTGGCTACAGTCTCTAACTGCCCTCTGGTTTCTCATTGCCCCTCTTCCTTGTTTCCCCACAGAGTGCCTTTGTTGATAGCTTGGAAGGAGACAGTCCCTTTCCCAAGAAGCAGGTCTTTACCCACAAATTCCCTCTTTTTCCTCCTGCATTTTCTCTTTGCACCGGGCTGGGCTTTTTGCACTCCTCTCCCACTTCCCTGCCTTCCCACAGTCTCTCTCTTCTTTCTGCTCTTCCTATATTCTTCTCTCCTCCCAGTTCTCTCATTCCCATCTAATTTAACCTCATTTGATCTTGATTGATGCAGATTCTTCTTCCCTTTTTATAAAAATATTTCATGAAAGTGGTGGTTAATAAACTTAATGCTCTGAGTGCTTTTGGTTTAGTCTCAGTTTGAATCTTACATTTAATTAGCCTCACCTGCATGCGTTCTACGCTTTTCCTTTATGCCTCTCACACTTATTTTCCTTCAGTCTCTTCATTCTATCACTTTCCTTCCCCCCTTAGTTCCCCTGTTATCTCCTCTTTCTATTCTCTCCTCCTCCACTGTGGGCTGCCTGGGGTTTGAGGGACAGGGCTGACTTGCTGGCTGTTATCATAAGTGCTGGAGTGGTCACTTTCCACAGTCTCATAAAGACAGTTCACCTCCAACATCAACCGTAGGAGCATCTCCCTTGTAGTTTTCATCACATTGCTAACAAGTTTGACCTTAGATATCACCATGCACTGTAGACTCTTGACGAGGGGCCACTGCCTTTAAAATCATTCATAGAGGAGTACTTTTAATGAAGTTGTACATCTATGGATGGAGTGTTTGGAATTTAGTTTCTCTTAAATGAATGTAGTTAAAAGCAGTTGCCCTTTGATACTTATAGAAAATACTAGCTTTACCTCCCACTTAGTAGAGAATGGCTTTAACATAGAGAATGGCACACTCTTCCACCTGCTCCTCCCACCATACACTCACTGTACACGCCACTTAGTCCAGCTTTACGGCACCACTGAAGCACCATACATCTACTGCAGTCACTCAACTAATGGCCACAAAGCTTACTCATGCCTGATGCTTGCACTTTTACCACAGTCATTCATTGGCCAGTTTGTTATCAGAGTTTCTGTGCGAGTTTGTGTGAATGCGTGTTTCGCCCTCGGAATGGGATTGTTTCTGAATAAGATCTGAACAGAAAGACTTCGCCTCACTCCGTGTCGCTTGAAATTTTTGGGCCTGTTTCTTCTGAAATGCAGAGGTGGGGTAAGTTCAACCAGATGTGCCGCTTGAGGTTGGAGTGGAAGCTTGAATTTTAGACAAAAAATGACGTGTTGATGTGAGCCGGCCTTTCTGGAGTCTATAGATTCATCACTTTCTTTCCAAATATGTCAACTTTAAAGACTTATGAGATAGTCAGGAACTAATTTTGTTACCTTTTAAAAAAAAAAAGGTGAATGAATAAAATGAGGGGAATGATGCCGCTTCCTGGACTTAGCAACTTTTCTCTGCTGGGGTCCAAACTTGTTTCTTTGGATAAAAACGAAAAAGACACACACCTACACACATGAGATCTTATTAAGTTGATGATCACTGTGAAAGCCAAGCCGTGAGGCTGAGTGAATTATCTTTAAACCTATGAAACCAGATCGTATGATGAGGAAAAGCACAGCAGTCGCCTCCCATTTTTATTTATTTACTTTATTTTTTTGCCAGTCTGAACCTCATGGCAGACTTTCAGCATCCAGCTATCCGGGAAAACTGAGTCGTCATGGATGACAGGTGGTAGACAGGTAACTAAAGAAGCCAGCGCTCATGCTGCAGCATCAGGGTGCTTTTTTTAATAAAGTAAATGTTTATAAAAGAGCAGCCAGAGAGAAGCCATCTCTTACAAAGGTGACATAAGGGCCAGCTGGAAATTTAGCAAAAGGCATCTGCACAACATAGGCCGGGAGAAGTAAAGTCATTATGTGTAAAGAGCAGCCTGCTGCTGAGCATCTCCTCATCAATACCATCCCTACTGCTTAACCCTGGTGATAGCAGAATGGATTATTTTTCTGGTTATTTTTCTCTGATTAGGGGTTGGAGACGAGTCAGGAAAGAGGAGAGACGAGTGCTGAAATGAGAAGTGCTCATGACAGATGTTTATATTTCAATAAGACAATCATTTCTAGAATGTGACCTCTTAAGCCTCATTTCTACTACAAATTATTTAGTTAAAACTAAAGCATGAAAACACACAGATCTCTCCGTGGTAAACGTTAATTGATGCATTTTTTTCTTTTTTTTGTTAAAACTAGTTAAACCTGTTGTGTGACAGCTCCAAACAGGCGTTTTTACTGTTTTGCTGTTTTTACTCTCTGCTCAGATCTGTGTGGGTGCGCACAAACTGCTTGACTGACGTGTCCAAAACAAACCTTTTGTTTGTTTTGTTGCACCCGTTGGTAACCAGACGGCAGTTTGTCAAGGCCGGACGTCGCTGTACGATGCACATGACCTTCTAGCCTGTAGCAACATGAGGGACCATTATGCCATCATGACTGATACAACGGTCTGCTGCACCCAGATATTAAACCTGAAACTGTGACACCCAGAAGAAATCGTCTCAGTTGAGTCCACCTTACAGCTGCTCTTGAGAAAAACTGCAAAAAAGACATGTTTATGTGTGAGGTGCGAGATTAATGCAAGACTAAGTCTGACTGCTTTCTGCAACATAGTACATAAAGACTGTTCATGCTTTATGTGGTGAATGTAGCCATCTTAGCTCTGGAATTTTCTACCCACATGACTTCACTGCCACCTCCACCACAGCTGACCGCCTGTCCTCTGTCTCCTTCAGCCACTGGTCAAACAAGACAGCTTGGACACCTACAATGAGCGGGACCCCTTCAAGAACGATGACACCCGGGACGAGGAGGAGGACCCAGAGGACACCGACAGCGGCATCGAGGGGGAGGTGGACCCTCTGGACCGTGATGTCATCATCCAGCCACCACCGCCACCGCCCCCTCTGAGACCTCCAAATGAAAGGGTCAACGTCCCCAAAGGCCTCCCCTGGGTCCCTAAAGTCAGGTTAATGGCTCGGATTTTTGTTCCTAACTTAGTTTCCGAGAGCCTGAGTCTAATAAATAAATTCCCATTAGCTGTAAAAATACCGTTGGAGATTAAATGTCTACTCCTAACGTGTCTAAATGACTGTAAAGTAATTGTGAGTAAGATGATTCCTGCTAAGACGGTAAGCTTTTATACTTTAGAGCAAAACCACCGAAGGATGTTTGGCTTCCTGCCATTTCAACCGCGAGCGTGAGAAAGCTTCAGGCAGCTGCTGCGTGTTTCCCACTCTGATTCTGTGCCAGAGTTTGAGGGGCCACAGTGTCTCATCTGTTCATTCTAAGCAATAAACAAAGCGTCTGCAGTGGAGATCTGAATAACGCCTCTCAGAGAGGACATAAACCAATCACTGCAGTGCATTTCATTCTGTGAAAACCTAATGTGGACGGATCGGAGTGATGGAACATGCAGGGCTGATTAAATGCAGATCAGCCTGTCTGCTCTGCACAGACAGCAGCAGTCCAGTTTGGTTTCTTTCGTGTTTGACTCGTGCCATATGATTCTGTCTGCAGGGAGAAGGACATCGAACACTTCCTCGAGACCAGCAGGAACAAGTTTATCGGTTTCACGTTGGGAAAGTAGGTGTCTTAAGGAGATTAAGGAAATAAGCTCGCTTCATCTTCCAGCTTGCTTTAACTCTTATTTGTATTGTTTTGCAGCGATACCGAGACTCTGGTGGGCTTGCCCAGACCCATCCACGAAAGTGTCAAAACCCTCAAACAGGTGAGTGGGAATACTACCCGCTAGGCTGAATTAATTCTCCCTGTGTTTTGGCTCAGTCAGGCATAAACAGATTTTCTACATGTCCTTTTTATTTTTTCTCCTCTGTTACTTTTTCTTATTATTATTATATTGTTTTCTTTTTATTTCAAGCACAAATATGTGTCCATTGCTGAGGTTCAGATCAAGAGAGAAGAGGAGCTGCAGCAGTGTCCGCTAACTCTGGTCAGCAGCGTCACCATCCATATTTGGTTCAGTTCCTCTTGGATTTGAATGAATGTGATGGCCTCTTTCTGTGTTTCAGCTTGAGTTAAGCCTGCTGTGTGTGTCTGTGTCTGTGTGTTTGTGTGTCTGTGTGTTTGTTGACAGGGTGAGGAGGAGGTGGAGGAGACACCAGCCGAAATGTTATATGTGGGAATGCTTCCCAACCTCTCTCAGTATGTGGTGAGTAGTTCAGGATAAAATGCTATTAGTTGAGTTGCCCACGGTTTTTAAGGGAATTTGAAGGGAAATCTTGAAATGACAAAGGAAGAGAAGAGTCGTTTCCATTTAATGTTTTGAGGTGGATACACTCAGCTTCTTTCTCTTTATCATTAACACAAGAAAACATTAACAAAAGCTGGGCTATATATTAGATAAAATGAAAAATTAATGGCACAGAGGCATGTTTACCATGTTTCTGTTAGAAGACGTATGGTCGTCAAGGTTAAGGCTTTCTGGATTTTTGGTGTCGGAATTTGGTCCCATTCTTGCCTGTTAAAGGTTTCCAGCTGCTGAAGGTATTTGGTCATCTTTTATGTATTTTTCAATTAAGGATGCACCAAATGATATGTGTGTGAAAGATGTGGATTGCAGCAGGCCAGTTCTGCACCAGAACTCTTCTCCTGTAAAGCTGATTTAGTAGCTGCAGAGTGTCGTTTAGCATTTGCTTGCTTCCCTGATGTTTCCCTTATGTATATGTTTTTCAAAATCTGCATTAATAAACACTAAATGATATAAAGGAAACTTGAAGCTGCTGGTTTTCTAAGACTAGCTCAGTGAATCTTTGCTAATCCCTAATGGGAAATATCAACTATATGCTGTACTGGAAAATTGACTTAATGTCTTTTCCAAAGTGTGTTAGCCTTTTGTAGAATCAGTTCCCTTTTAGAGTTCAGCTGTTTTACAAACGTGAGATATTTTTCTTTCAGAATTTACTCATGTTCAATTGAATGAGTAAACTATTCCCTCTACTATTAAATGTTACCATGATGAAATTCAGTCTGGATTTGGTCTGCTTTGCAATGTTCAGAATATTTTATCTTCGACCAAACTTTTGCATGAATCTGTTATTCAACAGAAATCTGCAGAATAACTCTGCAGTCTTCAACTAGGCTAGATCTAGTCTGCTTTACGATAAAACATTTTTCTCATCTCTAATCTTATTTTGTATCATGTTCTTTTTTGTTTTTTGTCAGATTGCCCTCCTGAAGCTGCTGCTGGCTGCAGCTCCAACCTCCAAAGCTAAAACCGACTCTATCAACATCCTGGCTGATGTGCTGCCTGAGGAGATGCCGTAAGTTCTACGCAGACACTTTGAGTGATTAATGTTTCTATTTTTGTTGAGTAGTTCTTTCTTAGTAGTTATTAGACTATAGTTTATCTAAAAACATAGATCTACATGTCTCATTACCATATCAGTCTCCTTGGTAGATCCAAAATCTGCTTGTTTTTGAGGCTGAGTGTGTTTTTCTGTTATATTTGTGGTCAACAATGCTATGTTGTAGTTTAAAATCTGCAGGACTTACAGTTAGCATGTGTGCTTATATGTGTGTGTGTGTGTGTGTGTGTGTGTGTGTGTGTGTGTGTGTGTGTTTTCTTCCAGTATCACAGTCCTCCAAAGCATGAAGCTGGGCATTGACGTAAACCGCCACAAGGAAATCATTGTCAAGGCCATCTCCGCTCTGCTGCTGCTGCTCCTCAAGCACTTCAAACTCAACCACATCTATCAGGTTACACACATAGTTCCGCCTCTCATTATCAATATGCACATTTTTATCTCCTCTTTCATGTTTCCTCTTTATCTCTCCATTCTGCTTCCCTGCACACACACATGCACCTCTACTCCACTATCATCATCGGATTTACTGTGTGTGGCATGATTAAGGCAGAAACCTCTCATTATCCTCTCCTTCCCCCACCTTTGGACCCCCTCGCCACCTCACACCACCTTACAATCTCCTGAATCAGTAGATGGGAGCATCTGGACAACAATTCTCGCTTTTCTAAAGAGGATTTGTCCACTATTTCCTTTCCTCTCCATGTGCTTCAGTTAGATGTGCACAGGAATGCAGATATTTTCTGTTGCTAGGAGGAGACGTTGCTACACATGTTCAGCTGACTGTTGTGTCGAGTTTGAAATGATAGTGCCCTCTGCTGCTGTAAAGGCGGTCTTACATGCATATTCAGGTTATGGCTGCACCAGGAAGTTGAGTAAATTAGACTAGTCCATAATTAGATCTTTATAGCAGCTTCGTTTTGGGATAAATTAGTTAGTTAGTCTTCGGAGACTAGGTTGAAATATGTCTGATTTTATACAAAAGTCAGTTAAAATGTTGAAACGGCAAATGAATTTGTGAAAGGAATTCAGTTGCAAAATTATTCCCGTTTTTAATCTTTGAAAAGCTTTTTGAATCAATTGAAGGATTTGTATATCTGATGCATCAGAGTAAAAATCCACTGGCTTCTGACCCTGTCCCTACGCAGAACCTCATTAATACAGGATTATCAGGATCAGGATTATTTTTTCCTCTTCTATTCTTTCCACAGACCTGAATTCCCCTACGTCATGATATAAATATCATCTACTTTTATCTTAAGATACACATGACAATCCGATGCGAACTAAACCCCAGATGTATAAACCTTTTAACTGGTCAGTCCCAGTTTTATCGTTGCTCCTTGTCCAAATGCTGCTTCATCTTGTCTTCCAGTTCGAGATTGTCTCCCAGCACCTCGTGTTTGCCAACTGCATCCCACTCATCCTGAAGTTCTTCAACCAGAACATCATGTCCTACATCAGTGCCAAAAACAGGTTGGGTCAGATTCACACAAGATCAATAAATGAAATCTAATATCTGCTTAAAACTGCTGCAGCTTAGGACTTA
>JAVQJG010239993.1:0-18830 GCA_036024015.1 Craterocephalus amniculus | reverse complement strand
AAGAGAACAAAAGGCAGCTGCAGCAAAGGCCCAACGAAGCGTTAGCTTGTTAATTTGCCTGATTGCATTTGGCATTTGTGCATCCTGTTTTTCACAGAGGATTCTAAAAAACTGTAATTACTTTATTCTTCATTATAGAGCTTCAGCTTTAGTCTGTTTTCTGTCCTAACTTCGCCTGTCTGCTGTGCATTTATTTATCTTGCAGAAATGTTTTTGAATGTAACCAGAATCAGAAAAGTTGCAGAATAAAAAGCACATTAAACCAAAAACTCCAGAGAACTGAGAGGTGCTTTAAAGCCGGTGATCATCCTCCGTGATCAATACTTTGATTGACTATATCAGCTCCGGTCTCCGCTGCAGCACACAGGAGCTGGTGTTCCTCTCTGTCACCAGATGGCGCTCATGCTTTGTCAGATTTTATCACCATCTAGTCTGAAACTGTAATTTGCCTGAAGAGGAAAAACTCATCACATAATTGATTTCAAAAGCAAACTGATTGCTTCGCAGAACACAGTGATTTTCAGAGACTCTCATAACAGAATGAAATGTTCATCTGAGGATGAATAATTCTTTATATTCCACTAAAATGCTTTCTGTTCGTCTCTTTTTCTTCATAAAAAGCATTTTGACCCTTAATCAAAGGCTCATCAAATGTGGAGAAAACACTTGGACTTGGGCAGCTCACGCCTCCTCTGCCTCTTTGCAAATTCAGCTTAATTGGTTTGATTTAACTATGAACTGTGCGCAGACTGCGAGACGAGCCATTGATTATCTTTATCTTCATTCTGGCTCTTTGATTAAACCCCCTACCTCCTCACGTCTCCGCCTGACTCCCCTGCAAGACAACAGATGAGGCTTTAATCTCTGTTTGTGCATTTTCCCCCTGATGATTCTCCGTCCTCCCCGCTTCCTCTCCCTGGCTTGAATCTTAATGTAGGACGATGCCTCGGCAATATAAATCTTGTCAGACTCTCGCAGGTAGAACTCGTGCTCGTATATTCCAATGCAAGGACAAGTTTAAAAAAGACGAGAGGTTATTTGTGCGGGCGAGTCTTTGACCTAGACTGTTTTAATGAGAGCCTTTTAAATCTGCCCTGTGGCTCAGAGAGAATACAGATTATTGTATTCTCACATAAAAACGCACCCATCTCCACGATTGTATTAGAAAAAACACATTTTAGTGGGTCAACGTAAACAAAGTTGTGTGTTTATGAGTAACTTGACAGGGGTGTGTTACTGCGTGTGTTACGATGCTCTCATATCTGTTAAAAATGACCTTCCCCTCTATACTATCTGTGGTCTCATCATGTTTTTGTGCCTCGTTGCTTTCCTGCCACACCGCACATCCAGCCTGCAGGCTTGGACAAAGAGCAGCACAGTAAGGCTCATGTAGCTCATTTCTTTACTACATTCATGTGAATTAAAAGGAATGTAAACCTGTCATCTTCTGGCTTTACGGGACAATATAAAATCATCCGGCACTTAACAGGTTATAATGTCTGCTAAATGCAACATCAGAGCAGAACATGATCTATTATATGTTATTATTTTTGATTCATTTTTCTTACTGAGTCAAATGTGTGAAAAACTCAGTACATCCATTCAGATTCCACTGGATTCAAGAGGGTAAGTAGCAGCCAGATGCCGGGAATAAAATTCTCTTTTAACTGAGCGTCAGTGAAAGTTATTGCCTTTAGGTGTGTGTTAAAACCAAGGAGTAAAAACACCAGAAATTAACTTATAGAAGCTGCTTTTGCTATTCATTAATCTGAGAAAAGTTAAAGGCAGGGTTGGAATTACGTAGGGGCCCATTTTTTGGACGAGCACAACTCCCCGAGTCACGTGCAGATATTAGTGCACGATAGTAAAGTCAAAAGCATTCTGCTATGATTGCAAACAATCAGATTAATCTCATAGAGGAACAGGAAGCAGCAGATAAAGAGGTCACCACTCGGCTCACTGCACACAAGAAGGAAACAGTGCTGCTGTCCATGGTGCTGAAATAAACACATCACCTGCATCATTTGGAAAATGTTATGTGTGAATAATAACACAATGCTGATAATCTACTGCTACGGATAAAGGGTTATTTCTAAACAACTAGAGTCCAGCATCCTGCAGAGAAGTGGAAAATCTTTAAAGCAGCTGCCAGTTTTTACCGTTAATGGACATGGTCAGAGGAACTTCAGAGGTTACCAAAGAGCTACATCTCACACCCTACAGGCCTCAGCATGGTAAACGTTTACGTTCGTGACATTTTGTTTGGAAGGTTGCAGAAGACAGCTCTATAAAGAACGTGTCCTCTGCTTGTAAAGCCGGACCGATGCCTATTAGGAAGAGGAGATTCTCAGTTAAACAACAGCCTCAAATCAGGGGGAAAACCTCATAAAAACTCTGTTTTACAGAAAAAAGTGAAATGATTTTGGGCTTGTTGTCACTGAATAAACTGATGGCCGGCTCACCAACGGATACGATGTGGTCACGAAGCAACAAGATGATCCCAAACAGCAACAAATCTAACAAAATGGCTGACAAACAAAAGAACACCTACAAATCTCATTAAAGTAATGCAGCATCGAGAAGAATGGGACATGATGGCGTAAGCTGTTGGGAATTTAGTGTAACTTCGTGCTACATAAAGGGAGAGATGAAGAAAGAAACAAATCTTTTTAGGTCATCTTTCAAACTGAGCCTCTCGGCGGTCTCCCTAAAGACTGAGTTTCCAATTTCCTCACCTCTATCTCGGGCCGTGCGAGAAGCAGGGAAACATTAGTGCTGTCCTCCCTGGTGAGAATAGCTACCGCCTCCTCTCTGTTTTGGATGTCCACTCCATTTATCTGACAGAGAAAGAACAGAATGAACGTCGGAGCTGGTGTCAGATATTATGAGGATGGATGTAATTAATCTGCACACTTCAGGAAATGAGCTTTATTTCAGCTTCATAGCGTGGGCAGTAATGTTAGAAATGAATTCATTCTAAAGGCTACGGCAGAATTTGAGGAAACTGGCTGTAAACTGTGGTGCAGATGTTATCTAACACTTATTATTCAGTAGGAGCAAAGCTGAATACCTGTAGTATTCTGTCTCCTTTGCGGATTCGGCCGTCCATTGCAGCGATGCTGTTCGGGTTTACCTAGAGAAGGTGGATACAGTTTGATTAAAGGTTAGAAAACATGGGAAAGATTTATTGAAGAACTCTTAGAGCTTTTCCTTCCGTCTTCACCTCTCCCACATAGATACCGAGGTCCTCCTCATCATCGGTTCTGTAACACACTGTCAGGCCGAGTTTATCCTGCTGGCGAGATTTATACAGTTCCACCTCCTAGTGCAGCCAGAGAAATGTTCACGGGCGTCAGACAGAGAACAACAGGGAAGCTGCAGTTCTGAGGTAGCTAATATGCTCTCACCTCGTATTCCAGCTCATCCTGCCTGTCCACTTCATGCTGAGTGATGTCAAAGTAGTCGGTGGGGTCATAGTATACCGGCTCCGGGAAGCTGAGGATGAGAAAGTTCACATGTTGGTAATTGGGACACTTCTGACTTCAGACGTGAGACGGCAAAGGAAGGGACTAATGCAGCAGACGAACTCCGGTCTGATGGTTCGACTTGCTGCAGAGACCTATTAAACTATTCCCACTCACAGTTCATTGAATAGATACGGCTCCAGCAGTGGCGGTAGCGGGGGAGAGGGAGGAGGGTCGGGTGGGGGTGGAGCTCCGCAGGGATGCTGGCTGCTCCTGCCCAGAGTCAACATATGCTGGAAGCTGATGTCTGTTTGCGTGCAGCTGTCCACACAGTCAGCCATGCCCATGGTCACTGGCACTTGCCCTCCAGGAGCTCCAGCTGGGCCCGCCCATCTGCGAGCCCCCCGCTTCAGGACGTTGGACAGGACAGGGTCCCGCATGTCTAAAGTAGGATCCCCGGAAAGCCGGTGTAGCTCCTTTCCATTCACCTGGGGGCAAAGGGTGCATTTTTTTGGGAAGAAATGTCTTTCTGAATATGTTTCTTAAAAACCCAGATGGTTTAGCTCAGATAGTGTAGAAACAGGAGAAGAAGAAACCCGCCAAGCAAGTAAGAGATATTTTGTACAGGGAGATGAAATATGACGCTGATTAAATTCGCTGACAAGGAGGATTTTCCATATTTCCTCATAAACAAACATTTTATATCACAAAGTTCCACAAAAATAAGCCAGAAAGATGGATGATGGGAAGAAAGGAGGACAGTGGATGGACAGTCTCACATCCATCAATATGTCAAACAGACAAAGTTCGCTCACAGCAGCAACTAAAGGAGGAAAAACTACGGCTACACAGTGAAAGCAAAGATATACAGAGGCCATGTCGCATCAAAACAAATACACTTAAACCAACATACAAGTGCAAATAAGATGTGATGCATAGATAGATGGATGGATGGATGGATGGATATATGGATGGATGGATAGATAGATAGATAGATAGATAGATAACACCAGGAAGCAAAGCAGAAAGCTGAATAGAGACCTTTAATCGACCATCGGCATCATAAGAACACAGCATGTTGCCCACGCGACCCTTCTGTAGAGACAAAGGAAGAAAGCAGGGAAAAAAAGCAGAGTGAGCAAATATTTACAGTGCAAAGACGTAAGAAAAGGAAAGGAAATACAACATTTCATGTCAACACTGAGAGAAAAAAATAAAGTTTCTTCACCAATCTTATGACTGAAAATTATAAAACACAATTCCAATTAAAAAGTAATGATGTGCTTTTATTTGGCAAAAGGAGCTGAACACAAAGATGAACTGAGATAGTAGTTTGTTCTTCATGTTATCAATTCCCTGTTCAAAAGTTGGGACCGTGGTACACTGTAAGAAACATTTCTGGAAACCAAACAGAGAATGTCCTGGCAGAAAATTACCCTGCATTTCCTGTTAATTGTACAGACATTTCCATTTATCCAAAAACAGAAAATGCTGTACTTAGCTTGCGCTGTCATGGAGGTACAGCAGACCGAACACAAAAGACAGATTATTTGAACCAAATCAATATATTTAGTTGGATTGAATTTAGTTTATCCAGTGTGAGAAAGTTCCTATCGGGCATCATTTTAACTCCCAGATATATCGCTGCCATCTATCCTTCAGTGGTGAAACTTCCTGACTATCCTCAACTGTCATTAGAAGTTTCAAGCTTCTAACCGACCAAAACATCCAAACAACATTGTCTGAATGTAAACATGATGTAAGCAGCACATACATCAACTCAAATTCAGGGGTTAACAATCACAAAAGGATTCCCATGAGTCCAACATGAAGTCTGTCAACAGGATTTTAAAGCTGTTAAATTTAAATGTAGAACTCTGAGACTAGAAAGCTACTGAGTGTATTTCTAGATTTTCTCTGCACTCTCAAATTTTAAGTCACTTTTGTGGATGAAGTGATGAAATGCACTTCTCAAATCCTCAAAGTTATTGATGCAGAATCACCTAAAGGCCCCGAGACCAGAGCAAATAGATATCAGCTTTCAGGCTTGATCCTGCATACTTAGATACTACTAAGACTTCTGAAAATTTGTAATATTATGTACATTAAGTAGATGAAAAAATCCACCAAATGTACAATTTACAAATGTAAATATTTAGTCTTGAAAGTATTTCCCCACAGAGCCCGTCACACTGTAATGAACACTACATCTTTGCTTGTGAAAGTCAATGTTTGTTATTATCATTTTATTATATTGATCTAATATATCCATATATATTTCCATATGAAACTTTTCTAGTCTTTCCACACAAAACTTAACTGCATAGGGAGAAAAAAAGCATAAAAAATGACGGATTTTGATTAAAAATCCGGCGAAGGTACCAAAATAATGCCAGCACTTTGACAAAGATGACTTAGAGCTGGCAGAACCTGCCACCCTATAGGAGAAATATTCATTCAGTATTTATAACAGTTTAAAATTTTACTTCTTCTGTACTTTTTTGCTGATTTGTGACCAAAACCAGTTATATTTTCATTTTCCTCAGCTTTTCTTTCTGTTAGTGCTAGTTAGCATTCAAGTTGGCATGCTAGTAACATGAACTGCTTTGAAAAGGGATTATTCAGAAAGTGTTAATGTTGTCATATCAGAGCAAAACTGAATTTCATTTCATTCATTTAAAATAATAACAATTTAGACAGTCTTCATGCGGTTACACAACGATGTAAGTGAAGCAGCTTTTGTGCTTTTTTATTCTGCTCCTGACCTTGGCTGTCTGCTCCACATCTTTCCCGCCCGGGCTTCATTCTCCCACTCCTCTCATCTCTTGTCCCCTTCCAGTAATTGCATGTCAAATCAATGTTCCCCTGTTCAGCCAAGCACAAAAAGTTTCTTACTACATTCAGCTAAAGTTCCCCCCTTTTTTTCCCTTTCTCATATTCCCTCTTTTAAAGTAACTCGTTTCCCCCTCTGTTCTCGTTTTTTGCCTCTATTACTATCCTCTCCTGCTTCTTCCCTCTCCCGTTTTCTCCAGGCTCGGGATGTCTTTTGCCGCGCTGCCTCAGCAGTTCTGTCTACTCCGTCCCCTCCCTGGAGGCACCAGCTCACCCTCCTCTATTTCCATCTATTTCAGCCCCTGCTTCTCCTTGCGTGCTTGTCCTTCCTCGCTCTAATGTCCCTCCATAAATCTTGCTGTCTCTCTTAATGAGTTTTTTTCCGAACAAATAAGACGCTTCCTCCCTATGTGGGAGTTGGTGATGAAAGAATTAGCCCTGTTGATTGCATGTTCTCCAATGTGCGTTAGTTCAGCTTTGAACTACTGATCTATTTTTCACTTTAAAGCAGCAGAAGGTTTGTTTTGTATTGGTGCTCTGCACTCTACAGGATCAGAGGGAGGCTATTAGAGACACAGTTGTGGTCATGAGTGACGGGTATGAATACTAATAGAAGAGATGGAAGGGAGGTTTCTCATTCATTATCAATGAGAAGTGCTGAGATTGCTTTGAAGATAACTTCATGCAGTATAATGGATGTTTAGTGTTAAGACAGCTTTTTGGACCTGACTTGACTGAGAATCCATTACGATCTTTCCATGTGCTGTTCTCTATTATCTCTGGGTTAGTAGGTCATTACATATGTCTGCTATTTATAAGCCACACAAGCTTCTAAACACACGTCCTTACATGCATACGCAGTTTCACCGTGTTGAAAAGGAATTAAAATGCAGAAAAATACTCCTGGATTCACAGTGGGGAGGTGGGCTGTGGCGGGATCAGCGGCGGCGGAGCTCAGGGTAGGGATGATGTGGTTAGAGATGAAAGAGATGCAAAGAGTTCAAAGTGTTTCCAGAGAAAGCAGAGCAGGAGATGCACAGAAGGACTGAAAGGGAGCGAGACATAACACGGGCGGAGAAAGGGGGATGGATGCAGGAACGTCGCAGAAAAGAAGCTTTCAAGGAAGTGGCGGGTGAATCTTAATAGTTACCGAGTCTGGCTGTGGGATCAGTTGCTAGTGAACAGACTCACAATAGGAGCTTCTGGGGAATTACTAAGTGGTTTCTGCATAATTAGTTTTTATCTGAAAGCCGACAGTGCTACACTGATGTCGTTGCAGGTATAAAAACATGTTCCTCCCAGTATCGTAGTCTGTTCCCAGCTTTCTGGTGTTTTTCCACCGCCTTCTTCACCCCCTCAACATATTGACTTCCACTTGTTACTGAAGGTGATTGATTTTTCTCATCATCTGGGCTTTGAAGGCTGCAGCGGTCACTTCCTCAGAAAATCCATCAACCCTGTAAAGACAAAGTTGACCCACTCTGGCTGTAACCTCAATTGTTTGATTTCACCAATCTAAAGTGGTAATCAGGGAGCGGAAGCCTGGTCAAAAACCGCTACCAGTGACAGAATATAAATTTAAATGGTTTCCAACACATCTAACCGGCATCATTATGAGTGTATACCCGATAGATCAATACATAAATCAGTTTTAACAATAAATAAATAAATAACTAAATGAATAATAAATAACAAATGAATGAATGAATAAATAAATACATACATAAATGAATAAATAGGTTGTGGCTTCATTGTTTTGATGCTGATGGATGATCTGTAAGTGAGTCTGACAAAGTGCACATGAGGGATGAAATAAATCTTAACAGATCCTTGAAGGGAAATGAAAAGATCTCCCAGACAGTGTATAATTTTACACTGATGCTCCTGGTCACCCCGGTGTTATTAAACAGTTAGAATGACATCCTCTCCATCAGCAGCCATCTTGTTCCATCTTCATGTCAAGTTTGCGAGTGAAAGAGCAGGAACCTGACAAGCACATGAAACTGTGTGCACACACACGTCTACAGGATGGATTCACACACTTCACTGGATAAAACACACTATGACATCAAGGCTGACACTCCAAAGAGTACGGAGCAGTCTGTCGGGTGTTCAAACAAACTGGTGTTTGTTTTTTCTCTATCTGACACCTGGATGTTTGAAAGTTTCCAAAATGCCTTTTCTAGTGATTTCCGAAAGTGTAATTCAGTTAAAAGAAAATAATAAGAAGTCTGTTTCAGCTGCTCTGACTGCTCATGTAAAGCTTTCACAATAAACTGCAAACGTGTAAATGAATAAAGAGCAGAAGCAACAGGCATTAGGATGCAATCCTTATCCTTATATTTGTCTGTGATGAGGGGGCTTTCATTAAATGAAAATGTTTCCAGCTGAATCAGAGGGAAGATCATATCAAATTAAACTCACGGAAGGAAAAAAGTAAAACAAATGTTAAGAGAAGTGCAGTTTATCATTATAATAATACCAAATCTTTGTTATTATCATTATTATTATGCAATATTGTGCTTTACTCATCATTTTTTGTTCCTTTGCTGCTCACACACATTCCTCCTGTCCCAGCTCCGCCTGCCGGCCATCGCTATGCATCGATTGAGACGCGTTTGCCTCTTGTAAATGTCAGCATGTTTCTCCGTGTCATTATGAATGAAAGCACATTAGGTTTGTTTAATGATGACCGTTGCCTTGGAAACAGGCTCCTGCCTCCAGCCACAGGGAAGAGCGGGTGAGAAAGAAGGGAGCGGCCGCGGGGCCCAGGAGGGTACAGGTTTGCTGCATGTGTGGGTTGATAAGGCCCTCGGTAAAAAAAAAAAAAAATGCACAAAACATGTCACTGAAAATAGCTCACAGGTCCAAAGCCGAGGCTGATTTGTCAGTTTAATGGTGATTTCCTTTTTTACTTGAGGCTATATGGAGGCGGTATTGATTTTGAGCAAACTGATGGGTGTGTACCTAACAGCAGTGTGGAGCATATATAGTATATACAGTATGTAGCAAACGCTCAATGTATAATGCATGAGTTTATTCCTTTGGCAAAAGCAATCAAGTGGTTAGATATAGTTGAGTTTAAAAGCTTGATTTCACAGCACAATGTAGCCATAAGCTGCTTGATGCTGGATTTTTTGGCCTGGAAGCAGTCACATTTAATTTGAAGTTGCAATTATGCACATTTGTTAAGAAAAACAGCTTAAAGCTCCAAACCTATCAAGGAGAAAAAAAATTGTATGGAAAGCATTGTGAAGAGGAGGGGGATAATTCTGCATTCTCATGCACATTTTTTCCAGTTGCACTTTAATGCACCCCCACCTCACACTTCCCATGTAAGACCTCTACAATTCATTATTTTCTGAGTGCACTTGTGGCCATTTGCTGTTTCATTATGCCACATGCGTTTGCACTCTGGTATCGTGCTCCTCTGCTGCCAGCCAGCGATGCTGCCTCAGCTGGAACGTGCCACAATAAATGTAGATAACCTGGTCCCAGAGTATCTGTTTACCTTACACAAGCACCATTCACAGAATCGCTTTGTACACAGCGTGGCAACTCATTCCATGCTCCCCATCACTCAGCCCACTTCCAGCTCGTCACCGAGCAATCCCGTCTGGTAAGCGCGTGCATGTGTCTGTTAAAGCTGAAAGTGCTTTTAAATGACGAGCCTGGAGTCAGTCGGTGTGGTTATCGCCAGCTCCTGTTAGACGGGCTCACTGATGCCGCTCTGGGTTTACCATCAGACCCCTCCTTTCATGTCCTCCACCTCCACCCAGAAGATTTCAAACTCCCCTGAGCTTGAGTTTTATTCACCCTTTCTCCATGAAGCGCTCACATGATTTACTTTGAAGTGTAAACAGCATAAAAAAGTGTAAACAGCATAAAAATGCCCCAAAGAAGAAAAACAGTCTTACCCGTTCGCCTTACGCCATTTGCATATTTCAAGTCCCTTTTCTACTCATTACCACCCTTCTGCTTCGACTCAGTCTCTGCCCGTTTTCCTTTCTCTTGGCATTGCCTCGGGCACCAGATGCAGCCCAGTTAACTGGCCCGGACTCCAGCTGAGGCTCCTGGTGCCACAGATAGTGAAAGTGTTGCGCTTTCACATGCTTAGTAAGCATGGGACTCGTTTCGGACACGCCGCGCATCATGGAGTCACCGAGCATGAACTTCCACACAGCCAGATGAGCCTGCTCACATCCATCCCGTGGTCTCCGTTGGCAGGTGCTGAGGCAGTAACCGTGGCAACCCCTCTCTACTCTTCAGCCCAGTTTAACAACCCATCCATCCTTCTGGCGCTCTGACTCTGCAGCACGAATCGGCTTTAGCTGAGCTCTCTCAGACCATATCGTCATCATCAGTGTGAAGCATCATTATTAGAATCATCAGCATCTTTGTAAATGATTAACCGAGCCAAAGCAGCAATTACAAGCTTTCATCGTGAGATAAGGAGCTGGACTCTTTATGCATGCAAAAGAAAACACTTGAAAAGAGATTTTTATGTGAATGTTTCACTTGATGTCAGAGTTTGTATCAGTTTCATCATTTTGCTTCGTTTAATTGGCTTCATTCATTTAATTAAGTTCACTGTCATCTTTCTAATGAAATAATCTTGTGTTGTTTTAGTTTTACATTTGTTTGTGAATTATGTAATTTCTTTGTTGTGTTGATGATTAAAAATGCTAAACTGATGTGGGATGATTAGAAGTGTAAAAAGTGAAGCAGCAGGAGGAGGTTCTGCTCATGTCTGGCACAGATACAAGAAGTGGGGTTGTGACTCATTCAGCAGATAGTTAGGAGGAAAGGAGGGCAAACAAAAGAACAGACAGAGTGGAGAGGAGACAGAGCTCACCTGGAACATCACCCGGTATTGTTCCTCGGGCTTTTGAACCACACACATGTTGCACCCCATTGTGGCTTCTGACAGGATGCCGGACGGAGCCGCTGCAACGACTGAGGAGCAGTTTTCAGGGCAGGATTCTTTGTCTGTGGCAATGGGAGAGCCCCACCCTCATTCGCACGGGTTGTGGTGTATAACACTAGTCCTCCTCAGAGCAACGCGCAGCACATCCCCGCTGAGGAAGAGCTCCCTTTAATTGGCTGCATCACTGCTCTCTCGTCTGGTGTTGTGCTCACAATTCAAACGTTATAATCCAGAGGAAATTCAGGGAAACAACAGAAAGTTTTTGTCCTTTGTTACAGATGATTCAGCATCAAGTGAAGCTTTTCTTTGTTATCAGGAAGAATCGGGGAGTGGATCTGGAGAAACGATGTCCTGCAGGTTTGTGCTTCATCAAAAGATCAGGCAGCTTTCTGAGTTAAAAACAATGAAACAGAACACTCAGCTACACTGATCACTAACATATAAAGCCGCTCCGCAGAGCAGGAGCTCCCAGCAGAACTCTGCTGTAGCTAAACTCCTCCACGCTTGCAGCGCTGCATCCCCAAACAATGCAACTATCAAAGAACTTGCCTCAGTCCTCTTTTCTCCTCATCCCACCCGCACAATCCCACCTGCTTTCCCCCGAGCTCACAGGGACTGCTGAGTGGCTGCAGAGATAACCGGTCTTTCCGGAAGCCCTGTCAGCACCTCCTCTGCTCTGGTCATCTACTTAAGCATCAGTTAAAGCCGTTTGCTAATGCAACTGTATTGAAACCGGCTGAGTGGGAAAGTGGGACCAAAGATGTGGCGTCAGGTGGCGCCCTGTGACACCATTAGTCAAAACCAGTAAGCCTCTGGCTGTATGGCTCAGATAAGGTGAACACACACCTGCACAATTCTAACCACAGTAATTACTAAACACACATGCCACCAACATTTCTTGTAAGTCTCAGCAGAGCTTCCATCAGGGGAAAAAGGTCATTTTTCAAGCAGGAAATCCCAACGATGCAAAACCATAAAAACTACAGATTGTTAGTCAGTGCGAGGATTTATCAGGCCTGCTGTCAGACACCTGGAGAAATATTGGACCTTTGATGCTCAGCTACATTATCTACACTCAAACTGCTGTAGGGTGAGACAAGTGATGGATTATGATTAAATTAGTGACCCCCTTGAGCGGTGATCTGATAAGACTTGAATCTGGAGAGAAATCAATATAAAACCAGATCATGGATGAGCGGGATTATCGGACAGCTTAAGATTTCATTTACCCAAGCAGTTAATTCTTTAGAAACCTGCAGAAAGACCTTCTCTCACGCATCAATATTTTAATTGTCCTTTCCAAGCTGTGATAAATGGCCCCCGCTCTTTTTATGCAGAAGCCCATTTGCTTTAAGATCAGCCGCAGCCAGTCAGAGATAAGCCCGACTGGAAGGGCACTGAATCTAAATGGAACTTCCCTTGCACTCCCAGTCTTATCATGTTGGTTAAACCTCTATTTTTAATCCTCTGACGAGCGGTCAGAGCCGGAGAGTCTTGTCTGAGAGCTCCGCCGGCTCGGGTTCTGCCATCGACAAGGTGTTAAAGCTAATCCTCGTTCAAGGCTTCACTACACCTGTATCCTTTCCAGAGGCTGTGTTAATCCCAAACAACGAGGATTTTACACACAGCAGCGCTATCTCCACATAATGAGAAGCACGGTAACTTGAGGAAAACAACCTGATAGTCAAACTGTGGAGAGAGATTCAGCCAATCAAACTGCAGTGAAGGTGCCAGACAGGCTCAGCAGGCAGGTGTGCTCCAACCGTCATCCCCTCTCTCCATCGCCTCTTCACCTCTATCTGTGTCACTCCTACATGATTGTTGCAGGATGATTCCCATCTCTCATGCTTTCAGGATGAAGCACTGGCTTGACATGTTTTTAAAAAAGGGATTGTTAGTATAAAAAAGAAAATAAACAGGAGGTGTCCTCATAAGGCTGGAAGTTAGTCCATCTTCAGTCTGCAGCAGGAGAAAAAAAAGAAGTTTAAGACCGGCAGCATGTCCAGTTTAATGCTGCCTTTGTCCTCTGGTCATGCAATCAGAAATAATCCACATTGGAGAGTTTTTATGCCAGAGAGGACAGCATAAGCGCTGTGAGCATTCCAGGGGGGTGGAGTGTCTCAGGTCAGTGATAAATCCCCATCAGCAGCCACACAAGACCAGCACAATCACTGACGGCTGATTGGAGGACACTTCTTGCCTTCTCCCCCTTTGCCACGACAGCAAACGCACTTCCCCGCTGCAGCGAGGGGGAAACACAAAGGCTGCCGTTCCCCCAGAGCTGATGGAGCTCGCAGACCCGCACGCCGCTCTGAATCAGCCTCCTCAGTGATTTCTCTCCTCTGTCTCTCCTCCACCCTCTGCTCTCCAAACTCAGGGCTGGGTTGCTGCAATCTTCTCTAGCCCCCCATCGTTTCTACGCACACCTCATTTGCTCCCCTCCCTTTACTCTCTCTCTCCCTCTCTCTTTCTGCTTGTCTGCAGGCGAGATCGAGCACTGAAGTCTATGCGTTCAGTCTGACCAGGACAGAAGGAGATAACAAGCAAAGCCACATATAAGTGAATGAAATATCAAGGTTTCGATGAGATGTACCGTTAAGACACAGACAAGCGGGGCTCGCCCGTCTTCTGGCTTTTAAGCAGCTCAGCATCAGCTTGTGTTTGTATTAAACAGTAAAGGCTGATTGCACTTTTTCATAGCAGTGGAAAATGCCCACAGCAGGTAGAGAGCTTGTGACTGGCTGTGCATTCAGATGAGGCGCTGCCTCGTACAAAGTAGGGAAGGAGAGAGGGAGGGGAAGGGAGAATAAGTGAATAACAGGTGTGACGGGACGAATTGAAAGATGTGGAATAGAGCCAAGAGGAAAAAAATGCAAATGACTGTGTGGGAGAGCGGCGGCGAAGCGGAGATGTGGCGGAGCGACGGTTTTTCTGCAGTAATCAAAATGACCTGCTGAGGGGGGGTGAAGCAGAGGCATATGGAGACAATTCATTTTTAATACACCAACAACCTGGAGGATATTTGTGAGGAACGTTCCTTGAACTGCCTCTGCAGATTTACCCTGATTTTCTGTTTAAAGACGAGGCTTTACTGCAGTTCTGTCTCTGAGAGGAGATGTTCCACGGGACAGAGAGGACAATTTTGTCAAAGGCAGTCTCACTCCCACCTCAGACAGAGAGATTTATCACCTGGCTTGAAATAAGAGCAGCCTTGTGTCTCTCTTTTGTGCATGTGCGGTTATCTCTTCTCTCTTACACACACACACACACACACATCCAACCTTCTCTGTTTGGATATTTCCAGCGAGCATGGGCTGAAACAGGATTTCATGGTGGCTGTGTGCGGTTCAACAGGCTTACACGTATGCAGTCTTTAACACCAAATACTCCCCAGTAGCTCACACAAGCATCTTCCTGCCATCGTGCACTACATCACAATCAGCTTTAGATCTTTGTCTCAGCGTTAAAGGTCAGAGTGTTATTTTTATGAAACTCTTAAATATCGGAGAGCAAAGCAGAGGCCAGTGGATCTGAACTGGCAGGTCTGATCCGTCTCGTTTGCAGCTGAAATACCAGTAGGCTACTTGCCAGCTCACATCACTCATCGCTGCCTCCTCCTGAACAAAAGTCACGTAACCCGGAGGTCAACGCCCTTTCATTTCTCCCGCTTAGCTCCAACTTTGCTCCGACGCTGCCGCACCGCTTGACTTCTGATCTGGAGAATAATGAGCAAAAATGCCGAGCAAAGGCTGAAAAGCATGCATATCGAACTTTTTATCCCATCTATATTCCGTAACAGTGTCCATGCACATCACCAACAAAATAAAAAGGAAGAAATGAGCCTTTTGTTTGGTAAAAGTGTAAACGAGAAGTATTATGCATACATGAGGAAAAAGGAAAGGGAGTTAAAGGAGTGCTTGAGACTCAACAGATAAGGTTTTTCAAGGGGAGTAAAAAAAAGGGAGAGGGGGTAAAATATGTAAAAACAAAGGAAAATAGTCGGTTGCTTTATACCCAGGCCTTCTTTTTCTTTAGAGAAAAGGGGCTGACAGCAGCGGAGGGATGGAATACTGGCAGAATTTTAACAGCGTTCTCATTATTTATTTACTGCTGTGAGGAGTAGACTAGTACATCCAATGCTGCAAGAACCTTTTGTTTTGTTTCGCTCATTTGTTTGCATGATAGCAGGTTGTTGTAATTTGCTCTCAATGTCAAAGAGTTGTGATTGACAGGTCATTTATAATGACCTTTCCCAGCAGCCTCATTCACATTCTGGACAAGCCGCTGTGTGTGTTTGTGTGTGTGTGTGTGTGACAGCCGTCACAAAGAGGAAGTGATGAGGGGTGAGTGCCAACGGGGAGCACTGAGATGACATGAGGCGGGACGGACATGAAGGAGGGGAAGCCAACGTGCTATGATAACATGAGGAGGCCCGTGTTCTCTCATAGCGACCAGGACAGATCCTGAGTCAGCAGAAGTGTGTCGACTTTCTAAATAAGTAGTAAGAGTAATCCATCGCGTGTTTCTGCTTTGGTTGTTAACGATGGAAATCTCCACTCACTTGATGAAAATCAAAACAAGGCTTCACTCTGTGGATTTATGCAAGACATAAAGTACCGATAAGCACATCACTACTTCCAATGGACTTTTATTATTCTTGTTTAAGAATAATGTTTTAATTTACAGCAAATAAATCTATGATTTGATCTCCAAAAGGCAGAAAATGACTCAAAAGGGAAAATTTGAAAAATGAAAAAGTGCACTACCTTTAAGCTTTTATCAACTTACATTTAATTCAATTTTGTTCTGAATGTGAGTCATATCTAAGGTATGTTCACTCTAAAAACATCAATCCTTGACATAAAAAAGACCATCTTTTATAAATACAGCTTTGTGCGCAGTTTGTATTGCATTTCAGTGAGACTAAGCCATCGGAGGCACCTAGTGCAGTTGTTCTAAAACAATAAGAAGAGGGTTTTATTTTATGAAAATGAGAAGTGAAAAGTAAAACCCCCTTAAAGTACTCAGCAGTGCAGAGAACTGAGTCTGTCAATCACATGGGGCGAACAATCTCAGCCGGCACACAAGTCCTCTTAAACAAATTAATGGCTTTTCTTGGTAATCAGGGAAATGGGGGCTTATCCCCTGATGTCAACCCATCAAATCCTCACTCATCCAAACTCCATTCCCTGTATTCCCCATACTCATCTCATCTCTTATTCTTTCAGCATAGGGCAGAAGATACGGGAGAGGGATGTGGAAGGAAGGCAAGAGACTGTCTATTTCATGTTATCTGTATTCAATAATCATCTCCTCGTAAAGGACCCAGCGAGACGCGGTTGGAGCATATTTGCTATAAAAGAGATGCAAATGGAAAAAGGGGGGAAATTATGAGAGTTTGCAAACGCCGGGAGTGAAATGGAAGCACGAGGGGAAGTTTGATGAGTGGGGGAATGAAACCGAAGAGGCAGGTGGAGAAAAAGTTTCAAGCGATGTGAAGGGAGAAAAGGGGAACAAAGAGCAGGAATGGGAGTTGACTTGAATTCTGCAAAAGCAAAAAGGTGATTACCACAGTCTCATTGGAGGGGAGGAAGGCTTACAGAGAGTAGCCTAATTAATTTGACTTCTGAGTCTTCCTCTCCTACACCTGGATGGCTCTCTGTTCCAGCTCCTGCCTCAGCCTGTACAGGACTACTACACATGAACTCACATGTAGTAACACGGGCTGAAATGTGGAAAGACATTAGCACAACGGGACGGACGGCTCTGCCTCTGCAGCCATGCTAGATATCAGATTAATACAATCTCAGCACGGGCTAATTGGATTTTCTGAATTAATAAAAATGTAGCTCAGATTTAAATAAACATTAGACCTAGCCCTATTACCTGCGTGACGGGTCCAGCTGTGACATTTCAGATAGTTCCTGGGGCCGTTTTCTGATCGGGTCAATGAAAACTGTATGAATCATGTTTAATAATCAACATCCTTCATCCGTTTGCCCACGGGGACACAAACGCCCGGACACACGCTGACCGTGATGCATTATGAAGAGACAACATAATAAATCCAATTAATTCAACTTCATCCCTCCACCCCCCCCCAGCAATGAGCTTCCATCTCCCGGAGGATCTCACCTAATGTGATCCCCAATGCCCATCCACCGTCTAAACACTCGCTTTTACAGCCAGCAGCTTTTGATATTCTTCCACTTTGGCTAAGCGCTCTGACAGCTGAGCTTCACTTTTCCACAGAAAAACCCAGAAATCACTGCAACCTGATGAAACTGGGTTTTCTTTGCAGACACACAGACGAGAGAATTTATTCACAAACCGATTCTGTTCCTGTCAGCAGAAGCATAAACAAAACTTATCCCACCCAGGTGTTGCAGACATCTGCAGGCTGTGGCTCTTCCCCTCCCACACACACTCCCACTTATTTGCCCCGGGCTCAGCCAAATCAATATATCATTAGCCAGTCTCTCCACTCACCCGCTGCTCTCCATCCCACTCCACACTTACTCTGCTCTCCCCACACATTTCATACTATTTCATGCTGTTTTTCATCTTTACTCCTTCTGGCCTCCCCCCCCCCCCTCCCATCTCTCCCCACTCTCCAGCTCTGCTCCTGGGCTTTTGTGTATCTCTCTGCCGAGGCAGCGGGGGGAGAAAAAGGGGCATCAAATGATAGAAGAGGGGTTAAAGGTGTAAAGCAGGCATTCGCGAGCGGGGAGATGGTGCGGCGGGGCAGATATATGACGAGGGTGTGGTGAGGGAAGAAGGGCGAGGGGGAGGGGAGCCTCGCTGGCTGACTGTGAGGGTGAAATGAATGTGTAATTGCGTTGTAGTGGCTCAACCCCTGAACGACTGAGCCGCCGCCACCGCTGCTGCTGCTGCTGCTGCTGCTGGAGCTGAGCCTGAGGCTGTGATGCTGCTTAAAAAGAAGGAGGCTGTCAGTGTCAGTGTACAGGTGTCAACGCCAGCAGGTAGCAACATGCCCATCACTCAGCGCAAATTGTCAAACAGGACCTGATGAGCATAAATAAGTCCGGGAAGGTCGCAGCAAGCATGAATAATGTTCTTTGAACTGCTGCAAAGAGAATTCCTGTGTAAGTATCACTGGTTATAAATAGGAACTACAGTCTTGGACCACTTGAGACAGACCATCTACCAGTCTCCTCTTTTTCTTTTCCTCTGGCTTCCTCCGAAATATTCACTGCATTCACTAACAGCCCAACCTGGCCTGCTTATCTTTTATGAATATATTCAATGCTCCTCGTCCTCCCACTTCTTTCCTCTTTTTCTCCACTTATAACGACATAGGGAGGGGCGAGGGAGAGGGTAATTAAAATGGGGCAGCTGTGCAGTGAAATGAAGCCAGCGCAAAGACACACCTCAACCTCAACCAAATGTAAAAGGAGTAGAAAATGATTACAGAAACATGGAAGCATTTTTAATGTCATCAAAATCCAGCTTTGATAACTGGTGTGTTCCCCCACCTCTCAAACACACACACACACACACACACACACACACACACACACACACACACACACACACACACACACACACACACACACACACACACACACACACACACACACACACAC